>PVJO010001538.1:0-170192 GCA_004026905.1 Hystrix cristata
CCTAACATTCCAGCCTTTTTGTTTTATTTGGTTGTGGGTTTGGGGCGTCGTTCTCTTTTCTGGCTGCTTCCTGCTGACATGGGGCGACGATTTAAGGGGTGTTTGTGGTCTGGAATGTGTAGGATGATTACTCCCCTGGGTTGGAGAGTGATGGCTGCAGTGGCCGGTATCCGTCCAGGAATAGTTGATTGACAGTCTGGTTGGTGAAAGCACGGATGCGGTTTTGTAAGAAATCTGTCAAGCAGCGAATTATGCAAGGTGTAAAAAGCAAGATTAGAAAGATCATGACAAGTGGACCTATGAGAGAAAGAAGGGAATGTTAGGATGACCCTCCCCAGATGCCAAAATGGCCGTTGCTGGTTAAGCCCCCTTCTCCCTTCTCTATGCCAGAATTACCCGCGGAAACAATGGCCCCTCCCCCCGACTAGAGTCCTCAACTAGGTCCGTCGCGCCAATTTACCCAGGGGCGTTACCCACCGCCCAATCACCCCGTGCAGAAAGGACCAATCCTAAATGCACACTTTCAAACCTCCAACGTCACAAAAGGGGCGGCGGCTAAGGGATAAAAGGCCACTCTCACTGGAGTGAGGCGGGGGAGCTGTAACACCTTAATAAAGCTTTCTCCCACGGCGAGCGTCGTCAGCCTTTTCCCTTCCCCCTCCCGCCGCGTAAACCTAACACCTATTGCTTAAGTCTAGGACTGTCTCTCTGACTCAGTTTGGTGATGCCAAGAGAACCAGATTCTAGGAATAAAGACAACTCAGGCTGTACAACGTTCCCATTCAAATTTCAAATATTACACTGAAGAATTCCATTCTATACACATCAGTGCTTTGCATAAGTAGATTTTTCTACAGGAGTTTTGTCCAGTAAAATCATCCAACTGGAACAATATCAAAAACTTATTTCATTATGATTTTGCTGATTTTGCAAATCTTTTTGCAAACCAATTAAAGTTTGTCAACTATGATTACACACAAACGTTGACTAAACAGAGAAACTACTA
The DNA here is from genome assembly GCA_004026905.1 of Hystrix cristata. Classification (NCBI taxonomy): domain Eukaryota; kingdom Metazoa; phylum Chordata; class Mammalia; order Rodentia; family Hystricidae; genus Hystrix; species Hystrix cristata. The sequence continues at coordinate 1,007 of PVJO010001538.1, forward strand.
TTTTAAATACACAGTCTGCTCTATGACTTGGAAGCTGGTTATCTTGTTTCTAGATGACCGAGTCCCTTATCTCTCATCTCTTAGTTAATTTCTATAATCATTTATGAGAAAAGGGAAGGTGGGGAAAAGAAACAAGGAAAATCTTAGAAATTATTAGCAGTTTTTGTGAAGAGTCAGGTCAAAGATTTAAAAAGTAAGAAAACAGCTAAAAGGTAGGTTTCAATAAACATTATCAAAGATAGTTGCATACCAATAACAGACTTTTCAACCATAATAAACATTTTGTTACATACGTAGTACGTAGCTACACTACATGGCACGGGCTAGAAGCTACTTCTGCTTGGAATCATTTACATCTTTCCAGGAAGCTGGAAAGGCCACGTAAGCTTGCTGGGTTTATACACTTACCTAGTTATTTTATAAAGGATAATTCAAGACCTAAAAGATTTGAGATAAAACTGCTGCTGGCGGACAGGGCTCTCCGGATCCTGGAATGTGCAGGGAAGCGCCCCCAGAGCTGTAAGTGAGCAGGGTGCAGGCAAAACAGAGAGAGCAGCATGTTGACTTTGCGTGGCTGGCGCCGTGAGTGGCTTGAGTGGGGCAGGGTGCCAGGACACGCCAGTGTTGTCCCGGCAGCACGGCCGGGCAGGGCCGAAACCCGGGACTCCTCCGGAAGGCTGGCTGTGGGGCTGGGCGGTTACGGATGGGCCCTGACCCCGCAGGCAGCAGCCCCTTCCGGAGTGGGCTGGGGAGGGCTCCGTGGTGACCACTGAGCTGCGCTCCTGTTAGGGCGGACAGGGGAGAAAGGCTGCCGGATAACCGGGAGGACCCTGGGACCGGCTGTGCCAGTCGGTGGGGGCGGGCGGTAGGGGAGCAGGGCAGGACGGCCAAGCCATGTCCCCCTCCAACCTTGGGCGCTAGAAAAAGCTGGGACGTCAGGCGCTCGTCCTGTCTCAGGGTGACCTACAGTCCTGTCGTCCCCGTGGCCACCGGCGTGGCTCCTACAGACGGTCCTTCCGGTGGCAGACTTGGCAGACTTGGCAGCCGTCACAGTCAGCTCGTCCAGGGGTGGTGGACTCTTCACGTGGCGGGTGCTGTGGTCCTGCACAAAGCGCCCGGCCTGGTGACCCGGGCCCTGGGGAGGGCTGAGCAGGCCCTGGGGCTGTAGTGGCTTCTGAGGAAGCACAGGGCGGGGGCAGAAAAGAGGGGAGAGAGAAAGAAAAAGAACACCTGGAGCAGTAAGACTGTGTAAGAGTCACAGAACAGCATGGCACGTGCCCAGGCGCTGGGGTGGGAGGGCCTGATCCATGAAAAGCGCTGAAAGGTCGGTGGCTGGAGTGTGGAGGGAGAGGGAGCGAGGGGCAGGTAGGGAACTGTCAGGGGCTCACAGGTCAGTCTGTCTAAGAGCAGTGAGAAAACAGAGACGCTCTAGGCTAAGGCACCAGGTGTTTTGCTTTAAAAGAAGGCCCTGCCTGGTGTGGTATTGCACACCTGTAACCCCAGCACTCTGGGAAGCTGAGGCGGGAAGACTGCAAATTCGGGCCCAGCCTGGGAAACTTAGCAACTTAACAGTGAGACCCTGTGGCGGGGAAAAAAAAGGAAAGGAGGGTGGGAATCTACCTCCGTGCCAAGACCCTGGTTTCAATCCCCAGTACTTGGGGGTTGGGGGGAGGGCTACCTGCAGACTGAATGACAGTGGGCACAGTGACTTCCGGGGGCTTGTAGGAAGGCTGCTGCAGGACCCAGTGAGAGACGGTGGCGTGCAAGCCAAGGAGGTGGCTGGAGAGAGTCGCTCACTGTGTACACACCCGGGAGGTAAAGCCAGCAGCAGGCAGTGATGGACGTGGGGAGGGGAGGGCGGGTTACAGTGACGTCTCCTGGATTTCTGGCTTGGTCAACTCAGTGGACGGTGGCGTCTGCTTCCTGAGACAGGACGCTGGCAGGAGGTTGGGTTTGACCGGGAGAGCTGGTGTTGGGTTTCTGTCAGGGTCATCTCATCAAGGTGACAGGTGACAGGGTCTAGCCGGTTTGGCTCCACTTTTTAAGCTGCCGAGCAGGAACGCATGCAGGGTGTGGTGGCAGAGCTCCACAGCGTCCCTGCCCAGGCTCTGCTCTTGGGTCCCTGGAACCAGGAGGACAGAGCTCACTTCCACAAGTACAATATATGGCACAGGTGACCTGAATAGAGGAGGGTTACTTGAGTGGGCCTCGTGTGCGCACAGAGCACTCTTGGCTAGAAGCTTGAAGACAAAGGTGAAGCGGTTCACAGCGCGGGGTGGGGGGGTGTCACCTCATACCGTGATGCGGGAGTCCACAGACTTCACCAGGTCCTGAGGATGATGTCCGTTATCACCTGAATGACCACTTAAATCTACATGGCTTAGAAAACTTTCCAGCCACCCAGAAAAGAGGAGTCACGGCATCAGGCAGACTGGATGGATGCCCTTCATTTTTGAAAGAGAAAGAGGGAGAATGAGAAGGAGAGGGACAGTGATCAAAAGAGCAGTTTAGAAGCCCTCCCTCAAGCTAATGCGTTTAGGACCCACAGTGTGTATAATTTTGGAGACCGCTTTCTTCAGTGTGACCCACAGACCAGTTCTCTCTGCCGTGTCTCAGGATCTTATGGTTTTTCCATGCCAGGTGCGTAAGAAACTTTGCTCAAGACACCGGGTAGGGCCTCATCTTTATTTTGTGTCTTCCTAGATGAACAAGATTTTTTAGAGTCCCATTTAACCCAAGGATGGGGTACAAGTACTAGTCTAGGGTAGAAGGCTGCTCTGTGTCCTGGAGGCTGCCTCCTGACATCTCTTTCCATTTTTGGTTACAGAGATCAAGTGCCCCTTGTCTTCAGTGCTTTTATATGCAAGTGCTTATTATTGCCTTTCCTTTTATTTTTAATTTCTTAATTTTTTTCTGGTTTTTTGAGACAGGGTCTCGCTATGTCTCAGACGTGGCCTTGAACTGACTATGTAGCCCAGGCTGGCCTCAAACTCACAGTTGTCCTCCTGCCTCAGCCTCCCAAGTCCTGGAATTACAAGCGTGGGCCACCATGAATAGCTATAGGGACTTACTTTGTAGGCTCTTAGGAGTCTTTAACTGCTGGAAAGGAAAAAGACCCTAAGGGAGCAATGGTGAGCCTTTTAGAGATGAGCACCCGAACTGCAACCCAAAACACACTTATTACACTTATTACAAAGTGCCAACACTGCGATTAAACCTGAATAGTGAGGTTTTAGTTTGGAAAAATCAGCTCATGGGGTTGGGGATTTGGCTCAGTGGTACAGTGTCTGCCTAGCAAGCACAAGGCCCTGAGTTCAACTCCCAGCACCACCACCCCCAAAAAACAACTCATACAAAACAAATACTATGTGTGCCATAGATTCATCACCACTGCCCTAGGGCTGCAAAAGTTTGTAGACAGAGAAAGAGAGTTAGAAAGGAGGAGAGAGAGAAAAATATATAAACCATGCTTTAGAGGGCAAGGAACTGAGAGAAATGGGGAAGAAGAAAAATGTAATGAAAAGTCTTTTGGCCGAACTTACTGAAGTTGCCATCTCAATGTCTCTTTTTAGCTCCTGGCTGGCTCGCCAAGACAACATTTCAAGGGGCTAACTCCGAGTTTCCCGAACTTGACCCACACCTTTGTAGTAGGCTTGCTGACTCCCATTGCAGAAAAATAATTTTTAGGATGCCCAGGAAGAGGCACAAATAGGGTTCGTTAGGCAGAGATAGAGATTATAGGATGCACCCAGCAGTGCAGGTGTTCCATAAAATGAAATGCTTTACAGTTTGGGACTGGGTACGTTGATACTTTTTTTTGAGAGGATAAAGAGCTGAAAATCTAGGGATAAAAGTACCCATGTAGCCCTGTCTCCCTCAAAAGGTACTAGCCCAATCACAGGCATGGGCTCTTTTGGTGGGGGGATTGTCTTTCTTTCTTTCTTTCTTTCTTTCTTTCTTTCTTTCTTTCTTTCTTTCTTTTTTGTAGGTGATTTAAACACTTTCTAGTTTTGCTCACTCTGTTGTTTATTTTTTTAATTGGGCCAATTTATGGCCTTTTAGTGGTGGATCTGATAAGAAAGAGGTATAAATCTAGCCAGAAAATGTTGGTATGGAGCTGTCTTGGGTGACTTTAGCTAAGTCCTAAAAGTTACAGTCTTTTTATAAAGTATAATTTTTAGTTAGGATTTTTTTGTCTCCTTTTAATCTGTCTTTAATTTTTTTTCCTGTCCTACCGGGGTCTCAGGTTACATTTATGATTAACTGGGTCTTGCAAAGTATATCCTTTTCTTCCTCCGAGGTCATTGTTCTTTTGCAAGGAAGTGGGCTGTGCTGACCTAGTAGGCCCTTGTTCTTCCCGAGGCGGGCGTTTTCCATGAAGTTTGTTTTGAAACCTTGAGGTTTTTTAATCTCTCCCTCATGGTCTGGACCTTCTTCAGCCCTGGACCTTATCAGAACACTGAGAGGATGTTACTCCTCTCAAGCTAAAGTTTGAAACCACAAACCTGTGTAAATTTTATTTAGAGCTAACGATCTTGAAAGCAAAGGAATAAAATCGCATTTTTGCTTTTCAGTTAGCCTGCAGCCACCTGTTTCCATGCCCTCCTTATCCTCCTTCCTAGCTTTGGTGCCCTTCATAACACCTCTCTCCATCAGTCATGACACCCATCTGTCTGCCTGTCAGGACATCCATCCATTCATCTATCCATCTGTCTGTCTCTCTCTGAAATTGTGCTCCATCAATAGCAATGTAAGTTCCATGGAGAGAGGATTCGTTAATGTTTTGTTCACTGCTGTATCCCCAACACCTAAAACAGTCCTGGCAGTAACATGTCCAATAGGAATTATTCCGTGAATGAATTCTTTCCTCAAAACCTGTCATCTCTTCTTTCTGAAGCTTACTCTGCTTACCCTTCTCCTCTCCAGCCCCCCAAAAATTACTTCCTTGCTTGTCTTATTTCCATACTTTTGCCATGTGAAACAGTGTATAGGGGCAGTGATACATGCGGTAAAAAGGAATTTTTACATATAGACAAGGAATGTAGAAAAGACAAGAGTTTATTTAGATCACAGTATGCTGCTGTTACGGTCGAATGGGCCAATGATAACCCAGATTCTTGCATTTGGCAAGAAAAGAATTGCCAGTCATATACTCAGTAGTATGTAGTGAGCAGCTATGTTTATTGAAGATCACAGAAGTTGTGCTCAGGGCCAGGTGTGCCAACAAAGTTATGACACAGACAAAGAAAGATGTGGGGCAATCGAAAAGCACTGCACACAGGTCAAAGGTTGCAGCAGTAACAGAAAAAAGGGGGACAATAACTCAGGCTTTCAGAATTTAAAGGCCAAATACCTCTGCTTTAGGTGCCTCCCACTGTGTCTCTAGGTGTGATTGACAGGAATGACTGACAGAGTGCTGAGCCATCTCAGAGGCTCTTAGCCAGAATTCACTCTGATCTTAATTATATTTATGAGGCAGTGCATATTAGGTGAAAGGAGGAAAAAAGTGACCAGAAGGTCAAGCTAGGAGAGTCAATGCTGTGTGCTCTTACCAAGGGCACTGGAGCGCTCCCGAGCTTTTATTTTATTTTCTACCATATTTCTACCTCTCTTAGGACGGTGAAAGTTTCCAAGACAGTGAAGGTGGATTAGGCAGTGAAGGTGGGAGACTGAGGTTTGAGGGTGCAGACAAGTATCTAAACAGTGAATGTGATTATCTAAAGAATGTCTTTTCCTGGATCATTTAGCATCTTGTAGATTTTCCAGCATTTGTATTATGTTTAAAAGTATATGTTTACAGTTGCAATTTAGACAGGACGATGTTCCTCTGGCTTACAGAAGGCCTTTAGCTTTAGATTAAAAGGGAATAAAGGGGTCTATACTTACCTTTTAGAGAAAACGGGTCAGCACTCATTGGGAGGAATGAACAGACCTTATATCAAAAGGTTTGTTGCTGTATTATGACCACCTATCTGGGAGCTGCATGTCTGCAAGGAGTTCTTCTGTTGCCGGGTGGCTTTAACGGAGTTCTGCAGCTGAGAGTGTTAACCTTTTCCCTGCCAATTGGCAGCTGTTACACTTTGTGCAGAGCATTGTTTTTCCACCTATATCATTACTGGGCTATATGGCTATCTTAGCCCATATTTTCTAAAGAAAGGATCAGAAGCGAAAGTTTTGTTAAGAGGAGCAATTCCAAGAAAGCAAGAATGAGAGAAGTGGGTAAAATGAGGTAGGTGGGGTGGTGGAGCCACTCTAAGGAGTTAAAGAAGTCCTGTGGACTCTTGTATGGCCTGATTTGTGACCCTTCACCCACTCCACGCCACCAAATGCATGTGGAAGTCTTAACCTTTAATGGATGCAGCTATAGTTTGGATCTGAAATGCCTCCCAAACACCCATGTGTTAAAGACTTGGTCTCTGGCTTGGCACAATCTGATTGGCTCTCTGGGCTGTCTTTGAATGAATCCCAGGCCACGGGACCCTAAACCAGGAAGCCCTGCCTAAGTGCGCATTCCTTTTGCTAGGCTTTGTTTGATTTCTTCCAACCCATCTGTTGTTTTGGGGGCCTTATCTCTGGGGTTTATAGGTTGGCTAGGAGGAGCCTTATAGAAAGTCAGCTTAGAGCTAGTGATTTAAGTAAAATGAGCAGTGTATGCATATAATGCAGTGATGTAGTGACCCTTAGAGTGAACATACAGAGTCTGCCAAAAAATGTATGCACACTTCAGCAGTTTGCCATACTAGTAAATGTCTAGGAGCTAATGGCCACCACTTTGAGCACCTCTTGTAATTGTAGAGGCCAAAGATAACTTGTATTAATCTCATGGTGTCTCAATAAATTTAGTTCCCCCTCTGGTCTTTTGATGTAAGTTCTTATGCCCTTTGTTCTATCTAGTGCTTTTCTATATCTGGTTTTTGTCTCTCTCTACCCTTGTCCTTTTAATTGCTCTCAAAGGAATTCCTCTGCTAAAGTTTTAACTCCTATTATTCAAGATAGGTCAGAAAACCTAATGAGGCCCTTATTCTATTCTTTCCTTGCCTACAGACCCCTGTCCCTACACCTCCAAACTGTGGACAAAAATAAACGTTGTTCCTCTGTGAGTTGATTTATCTTGGGCTCACACCTAGAGACACAGTGGGAGGCACCTAAAGCAGAGGTATTTGGCCTTTAAATTCTGAAAGCCTGAGTTATTGTCCCCCTTTTTTCTGTTACTGCTGCAACCTTTGACCTGTGTGCAGTGCTTTTCGATTGCCCCACATCTTTCTTTGTCTGTGTCATAACTTTGTTGGCACACGGGTGATGGCTAGGGAGGTCATGAGTGCTAGTCCCTCAGGGATCAGTCCCCTCTAGGTGGCCTCTTATGGGCATTAATCCTTCTGCACTGTTGGATGTGCTACTTGGCCCTAAAGTACAGCCGGGCCTTGGACGTTTTGGGACAGTCCAGCCAGCAGCAGGAACAGCAGTCTGTCTGTCCTTGTCCAATGGCACCTGGCAGCTCCCCAGTCTGTGACAACAGCATCAGAATTCAAAACCACTATCAGACGAGGGTCACTGAGGCCGCTCCAGCCAGGAGCAAGGCAAGCGGGCTCAGCGGGTACTAGGTGGTGCTTCAGGGAATCTAGAACAATTTTCCCCTTTCAAGCTGAGTGCCCCCTCAGTACAGGGTCCTGGCCTGTCCCTAGAGCTCACACGGACAGGCCTAATGTGGATAACAGTGTTACCCGATGGCGATTCCAGGGCTTCTTCCCAGGTCGTTGGTGTCTTTTTCTCCCCAGGTTGATGAGAATATTATTTTGTAATACTTCACATTCACTTTGATACTACTTGCAATATCTCTAATATTTGTTGTGACTACTACCTCCCACTCAATGTTCTGACTGAGGAGGAGGAACAAATGACATGAGAAAATTGACACTGAGTCACTTATTTAATCCAGGTTTGAAGAATAGTTGCTGCAGTTATATCTGTTCTTTTTCAATTTAGCCATGTCCTGCAAGACTCCATTTAAAATAAATTACTGTTAGTTTCTTTTGAAAATTTTTCTCTAACAAAAATCTCGTGTAGACTTTATTCATTGCTGTAGTGATTATTTTTCATTAACTACAAATGAAATAATGCTTAAGTACAAATTATAAATGTTATTGCAGCGTATGTTGGACCTACAGTTATATTTAAACTTAGCTGGCATTAACCAAAAATGTGCCCTAATATAAAACACTAACCCTTTTTTGCTGTCATCAATGAAAAGTTAGTGGTTTGTCTCGTCCCATTTCTTTAAAATGTTAAAGTTATTCTGACGCTGACTTCTGTGTCTTCTCTGATTTTGTATTAAATTTTAAATGCCAGCATCCCAGAAGCAGGAGTTTCTGCCACTGGCAAGGACTGGCAGAAGCTACAATTCTTCATTACATTACGTACCACCTCTGCTTTCTCAGCCTCCGTGTTACCATTTAGGTCCTCGGTGTCTTGAACAAAGAGCTGGACAAGGCACATGGGAAATGAGATAAGAGTGTAGATTTAGTGAAGGCAGAAAAGAGTACACTCTACAGAGTGAGAGCAGGTGAAGAAGGCTCCCAGTAGCCCCGAGCGTAAAGGGAAAGGAGACTTTAGGATCCAAAATACTTGCATCGGCCTCCACCTCAAGTAAATATGGTATCGGGACAATCATTCTATTAAAAACTCGCTTGGCCTCACCCAGATGTAAACTGTCCTATCAAAAACTTGTTTGGCATCTTCCAGCTGTAAGTGAAGGGTCAAGAAGATTATCTTTTCACTGGTCGTGCCCATATGTAAATGAAGGGTTAAGAACAGCATCTTCTGATTGTGCCTGTGAACAATGCCGAATTCGAATGAAGGATTGAGAATATCACTTTCTGAATAGTCTTATGTACAGTGGTCAGGAGCCATGAGCCTAGAGTCATTTGGGGTTCCTGTGTTCCGCGCATGTTTTCTCTTTTTAGGAAACATCTCACTGAACCAGTTAGCCATGGGTTTCTATGACTCCTGTCACATTCCATCCAGTTGGTTGTCTGGTTTGCCCAGCCCTAATTTCTTACTGCACCATGTGGGGAACATTTTCACTCTGGCTGCTGTAAAGTGTGGATAAAATTATCTTGTGTTTCTCTACAGTTACGACTTTCTGAACAATTTTCCTGAAAACTAGGGCCCACGGAAGAGCAAATCTTAAAGTTAACTGCTAATTGCTTGTACAGAGAACGCCAGAGAGATGAACGTAGGCCTGCAGGCACGCGTTTGCATTTCAAGGCAGACGAAGACTCAGTTTACCCAGTGTACTAATTTACAAGCCAAAGAATGCAGTGAGGACCTGGTCCTTTAGATTTCCCAGGAGACCTTTCAGAAGGAGCAGAAGACAGCTTGCCTCTCACAAGCAGGAAAGATCCTTTTCCGTCCTTCTGTTTTCAGTGTTTGGGATTTAACCCGGGGCCTCATGCATGGTAGGCAAGTGCTGTATCACTGGGTACCTCTAGTCCAGAAAAAAAATTTTAAGCATTCCTTACCTTTGATACAGACTTTGTATGCATTGGAGTTTTTCCTGTGTCCCTTTATAGGTAAAATTGGAGAGAGGAGAGCCAAGTGATTATTCTTCAATTTTAAGTGAATAATGATACTCCATTTGAGGTAGGAATAGGGAGTGGCTAAGGCTGGCTGGCAAGGGCAGTGACCTGGAGGAGTGGCTTGGACACACGTCAGCCCTGGGGGAGTGGCCTGGACCTGACGTCAGCCTGAGGTGCCTATTTCAAGCGCTGCCACCCCTCTTGCACAGACAGTAGGGAGTTCTTGGATGTTTTCACGGGAACTCCATTCTATAAATAGAAGCCACACCAGAAGCAAGCTCTCTCTCTCTCTCTCTCTCTCTCTCTCTCCCTCTCTCTCTCTCTCTCTCTCTCTCTCTCTCTTCTTTTCTATGGTGCTGGGGAAGGAGCTCTCCCTTTTCCCACCTGTGGAAGACGTCTGTGTACCCAGCACCAAGGCTATCATGCCTTTTCATGGTAACCCTTACCACACCTTTTAGGCCTGGTAAACATTTTGCCGTTTCTGTTGTTATGCTCAACTTTCCTTTTCTTCTTTTCTCTATAATTCTAAATAAAATTTTAGAGCTGCCTTTTGCCTCCTTTGTTCAATTCTTTGTAAGAGGAGGGGAAGAACCCAGGAATAGCAGAACCTACCCGATAACACATCTGATCTAAATCAACTTATGTTGAACATTCAGAAGAAAATAAGATTGTCGCCAAGTAAACACCCTCTCGAACCCTGATGGACACATCTTTTTGCTAAACGGAATTCTGTTTCAGACAGGATAGTTACCTGGCAAGCCATGCAGATATTGAAATTTGAACTACTGTTGTAAAACCAGATACAGGATGGAACCAGCCAAAACTGCTTGCAGCTGTAAAGGATACCAAGTAGACATGTTCTTTACTTTAGACTCATTACTGTTATGTCCAGAGGTGGACTGTGAGCTGTTGCCCTGCGAAAAAATATATTTTCCGACCATCGTAAACCCAGCTACAGTAAAGAATTAAAGAAACTGAGTTTAAATTAAGAGAAGACAATTTATTTAGAAGACAATTTATTTAAAAGTGGTGAAAAATGGGGAAGGGAGATAATAGATAGCTACACCACGAGTAGGGAGTATTCGAAAGCGAAATACTCGTGGCCCCTTCGCTGTAGCTCCTTTTTATTGAAGTTCTATCCTTGGGTCGGCCCTTGGAATCTGATTTGCTCTTGGGCTTGTCTGTCACCTCTGCCTCATCTTCCCTCAGCCCTATGACCTTTGTCTTTTGGCAGATGGCAAGCTTATGGACCAGTGCCTTAGGGCCGGGTAATGTCGATGTAAGAATCAAAAGGGAGAGTTTGTTTTCTTTGTGTTAATCAGATTACCCAGGGCCTTCCCAGAACCAGTCTCTTTGCCTTTGTCTCTAACTGTTGGAGTGCTCACTTCTGCAGCACATATACTAAAATTTTTAACTGTTAGAATCTAGCTGCCTTTATGTTTCTAACTACTTGATTATAGCTGTCTGTCTTTCCGAGTCTTGTTATAGAGGTCAAAATTGTCTATTAATTTTTAATAATGTCTAATGAGGACTTTACCCTATCTTTTCCCTACCTATGGGGGCCCCTGTCCCTACATTACCATCTCATTGTGATATAGTGCCATAATGAAATTCCTGCCCTCAGTACCATCCTGGCCTAGTCTGCTTCTGACCCAGACCGAAACCAGGCCACACAATGACTGAAGGAAGGCAGTCCCTCACATTCGGGATAGTCCCAAGCTGTCACTAGGTAGCATGGGACCTTGCCTCAGTGATAGCAGAAATTAAAACTGAGGCAACAGAATGGATTTACAGGCAAAAGCTTTCATTGGAAAGTGAGAGAAAACAGGAAAGGGACTTGAGTCCTTTCAGAAGAGCTAAAGGGGACACAGCCCTGACAGATGAGACTGATCCGTTAACAAAGAGAAGGAACCAGTTTTTACGGGACTCTGGGGGCAGGCTGGGGTCAACCAGGCAGTTGATCCATTATCTTATTTCCGATTCTGTAAGGTAGTTCCTTGTCACTTGAGAGAGAAATACAGTTTCCGTGAGATGACTGCTTCTGTTCGGGGCGGTCTCAGTTCTGTGGAGGCTGTGCTGGAATGCTAGGTGACGGCAAGTTTAGGGCAATGACCAGATACTTCTAGGCACCAATTCCAGGCAGTAAAAACTGGTAGCTGAATGTCCCTGTAAATCTTTTATAATGTTACCCTGTATCTTGAAAGGGAGTGAAATAGATTAGGTAAATTTGGGCTAATAAATTCTTTTTTTTTTTTTTTCTCTTTTTTTTTTTTTTGGTTCTGGGGAATCGAACTCAGGGCCTTGTGCTTGCAAGGCAAGCACTCTAACCACTGAGCTAAATCCCCAGCTATTCGGCTAATAAATTCTGATTACCAATCTTCAGACAGACATTCCTTAAATGATTAACTTGCCTATATGCAGATGTGAGCAACTGTTTTAAGGTGATAAAAGAAGCAGGTAAAAGTGAAGGCAGAGATGTCATGCTTTGTAGCATTTTTAGTTACCCTTTGGGCATTTACAGGCCCACCCAAGGGATGAGTCACTTTGGTGGGGGGCGGGGTGCTGGGGATGGAACTCAGAGCCTTGTGCTTGCTAGGTGAATGCTTTACCACTTGAGCTAAATCCCCAAACTCGAGCCATAATTTTTAACCCAAGCAGCTTTTAAATCCCTGTCTACCTCAGAACAGAACACAAATCCTGCTTTTAATGAGTAAGGGCCCAGGAGTTTGTTTGTCCTCTGTTCCTTTGTGATGATCTCTAACAATTTTATTGTCTCATCTAATTTATTCTCAGAGATGCTGCAGTAAAATGAAGCATGTGGTGTTTGGGAGAGTGATGGGGTAGGGAAGAATACATGCCATACTTTTGATGAGTAACAGGTCCTAAGTTAAGGCCGAGAAATCATCTATTCTTTTTTCTCATGTTAGTCTCTGATTATCTCAAAACTTCTCTCCAGAAAAATCATGAATAATCCCCCACTCATTTATAAAAGCCCTCACCCACTCACCACGCCAGACCTTTGTTGAATTTTAAATATTCATCTTGTTACCAATTTCTGACCCAAACTGGGTTTTTCTCTCTTGAACTCATGGAACCAATAACAAATCAAGAGCCAATTATGCAGTGAAGGAAAGTTTATTCTTTGTATATGTGCTGCTGAAGTGAGCATGAAAGTTTATTCTTTAGCTAGAGAATAAATATAACCTGGGAGAAATAAGTTACAGATCAGTTTCCCATTTAAACAAAGAACAAGAGTCCTTTTAAGAGTAAGACTAGAAAGGGCCAGGTGTGGTGGTGAATGCCTGGAATCCCAGCATTTGGAAAGCTAAGGCAGGAGACTTGCAAGGCACAGCTAAATTTAATTTGCTGTTATATGCCCATAATTAAAATCTTAAATAAGTTCAAACCAGTGGAAAGCCCCCCCACCTCGCCACCTTCCACCAAAATAAAGAACACCACCAGTCTTCAGCATGCCTTGGCCTCCGGCCAACAGCTTCTGGAAGTCTGTCATCTGGGTTTCTTTCTAAATTACCCAGTTTCAGATATTCTATTATAGCAACAGAAAATGAACTAAATTAATGTTGGAGCTAAGATTTGAATCCAGCTCCCCTGACCCAGAGTCCTCCACACTTCAGTACCTTCCCCATGATCGCCGTGCTTGCCATCAACACTACCACTTCTTCCTCCTCTATCACAACCGCTGCCGTCACCACCAAGCCTGCTGATACCCGGCACCACCACAGCTGCCACCTCAACTGCCACCATCCATCGTCACCTCGCTTAGCACCACCTCCTCGACCAGGATCACCGCGTGCCTCGCCACCACCACCGTCTTCCTGCCACCCACACCTCTGACTGCAAACTCGGTCACCCGCCTATGACTAGCACCACCTCCATCGCCCTCCTGACACTCCCCTGAACCATCACCACCCTCGCTGTCATGGAGCCACAAGTCCTTCCTGTGGCCAGCTTCAGAATGCTGATGGGGTTTCCCTCACTCCCAAGGGGCCCAGAGTGCTGAGAACAGCGGGCTTCCCCCAGACGAGGAGTCTGCGACCCACCACTGCACCTCTTCCTCTGCGGCTGCTGCCGCAGCCTTGCTTGGTTCATGCAGCACTCTCTGTGGCTGTGTCGGCCCAAGAGCACACACAGAACTTGGCATGGGTGACACCCAGGAACCCACTGGAGAGCCAGGAACAGGGTGCTCAGAGCCAGCGGCCAGGTAGCAGGGCCCCAGAACTGTCGCTCACGGTGGGTTCTCGTCACGGTGTGCAGCCGTGGTGGCGAATAGAATGAGTAGTACTTGGAGACAAGATTTAGCTCAGCCACTCAGAAGGCCCAGAGGGGCTGTCTCAACCAAGAGAGCCCAGCTTTAGGGGGACTCCCTGGAGAAGCCCCAAAGCTGAGAACTCCCTGGCTTTTATTTAGAGTGTCAGGGTAAGAGAAAAAAGCAGTTTGGGCCAGGAGTTGTCTCAAGGTGAGGCAGTTTTCCCGGGGGAACGACGACAGCCAGACAAAACATGCTTCACTAACCTAAGTTTCTTGTTGTTGAACTGTTCACTTCTTACAGAGCTTGTGTGCTTTTGCACCACAGTTTAAGCATTCACTCCTCAGCCAAGTCCCCTCCCACGTCCCTATTTTTGTTTTACAGGATCAGGGCTGGAGAGGGAAAGAGAAATATAGTGTAGATGGGTACTGGGCTTGATGCAGGAAGGTCATCATGACCTCGGCACAAAGCATCCACCAGAACAGCATACAAAGGACCTCAAAGACTGGAAAAAAAAAAAAAAGATAATTCCAATAGCAATGAGAATCCAGATATGAAGGTTAAGGCCAGAAAACCAATTCTGGGGATTCAGCCAATAGGAAATTATTAGGGTAATTTAAGTGGGTATTGTGAGCTTCCATTTGTAATGTGGGAAGTTGAGCTTGCAGCTGGCTCTGGAGATTAGTAATATCTCCATCCAGGTTTGTATGGAAGGCACCAAGGAGAAGGTGTTGGACTTCCTCTCAGAATTCTGAATGGTTGAATGGGAGAGACGTGCTGCACATAGACTGTTAACTGGTGTCTCACAACTAAAGCAATTGCTTGTCTGAAGAGCTTGTTGATGCTGTTGAGCCATCCAACTGTTGCCTTAAGAACATCAAATTACAAAAGACTTTTTAATTGATGTTGGCCAGAGTTAGCTGTTCAGAGGTAATATTTTAGAAATAACTATTTGTAGTTTGAGCAGTTTAAGTAGAATTAGTTAAGGTGGTCTGATAAATTCAAGTGTTGAAGCAACTTGTTCAAGGGCTGAATTTTTTGTCCATTCTCTCATGAGGTTGGTGGGAGCCAAGATTTGGCTCATAGTCCAAAGACCATAATATGAATATGTTTGAGAGATATTAAAGATTATTTATATGCCACTGGGGCTGGGAATGAATAGTACTATCAGAGATATCAATGACCATATATAATGGAAAGTTTTTTTGGCCAGGAAATACCACGTGTGGGGTAAGAGGTGCCATTAGACTAGCCACAGTGGGTATAGTCCCTCCCACAGTCACATAAGGGGCTGAGAGGTGGCAGTTAAATTTTGTCTGTATATGAGGTGTCATTAAAAAGACATAATTTTGGATATCCTCATGTAACTATATCTAAGACAGGTGAGTTCAGAACATGAGTCCAATAAACCATGCCACTTACTTGAGGTATGTGTAGGCAAACTCAGAAAGATAAGGAGTCTTTTAAATGTCATAATTTTGGAGCTGCTAGGGCCTTATGCAATCTTTGTTTTCAGAACCAGAGGGAATCCTTGAGTTCTGCAGCATTTATTCAGCTTGGTGAGTTTTGTGTGTGTGTGTGTGTGTGTGTGTGTGTGTGTGTGTGTGTGTGCTGGGGATCAAATTCAGGACCTTGCGCTTGCTAGGAAAGCACTCTAACCACTGAGCTAAATCCCCAGGCCTGGTGAGTTGTTTTTATGTACTGCTGTGAAACCTTCTGAATCACAATCTCAAAAATTTAAAGTCTTATTAAAATAAAGTCTTGGTCCATAGTCTCCATTTTTTGTTTTATAAATTGGGTTTAGAGGAGCTTCTTGGATCATTCTATAATGGCTTGTCTTATAGGGCTGTAAGGAGCTCCAGGGACATGTCTGACATGTCAGAGTTGGAGGAAAGTTTGTAAGGAAACTGGCATGTTCCTCCACTGAAGGGCCAGAGAGCATGCCAAAGAGCACCTCATTATTTTCATTACAATAAGGGCAGTTTTAATCACTTGTGGAGTCTCCATAAGTAGGTCAAATGAGCAACAGTATTGAGAGGTTGAGTCAGGGAACTATTTTTTTAATCAATTATGATTATTTTAGAAGTTGAATTCCTGTAGAGTGTTAACAGAGAACAATTACGAGATCAAGGGCAGACATACTAACATAACAATCATGATGGCATCATTATATTAAATGATATGAAGAAACATTTACCCAAATTTGTCATCTTTTAATAGAATGTCATCTAAGAAGAATGCATCTGTCCATAGATATATTTTATGTGATATTGTTTGGACCACACACTGTTTGAGCATTTTTAAGTGCTGTAACATAAATATATAACATACACATAATAATCAGTTAAGCATAAGCTTTGAAAAAATGTTCGTCTCAAAAAGAAAAAGTAGTTGTATCTTTTGGCTGATGGGCTGTCGCATGTTAAATTGGCTTGTACATTTTATCATAAATAGTTGGAAAATAAGTAAAGGAGAAGCTAGATATTTGAATTTAAATGTTTATCATCATAAATAATTTTAACCTAGAAGTCACCAGTATAGTAAGATGTTCTTTAGTTTTGCATCTTTGAAGACCTGTACATTTGGGAAACAGTATTTAATATATTTAATACACCATGAAGTCACCAATAATGAGTGTCACAGATCAGATTGAAACTGCCCCAGGAGGCAGCTTTTTCTGCTTTTTGTCATTGATCAGTCTAGGTGCCTCTGCGAGTCATGCAGAAAAACTAATTTTTAGTACTAATTTTAGAAATGAGAGTTATAGACTTTGTCTGAAAGCATCAGTTGAAGTGGAGAAGAGAGGTGAGACCTGGGAAGGAGTGACTGATGACAGTCAGGGCCATAGCTGCCTAATCTTCTTTGAGCAACAAGGAGCTTTTTAGCTCAATCAAGCTAACAAGAGCAAAGCTTAAAACAACTAAACATACATATTTCTTCCTATAAATTGCATCCTCCACAAGTCTTTTTTTTTTAACATACTTGATCTTTCCAGTTCTGCCATTATCTCTAATTTTCTAAGGCAACAACTTTTATCATACAAAATCCTCTCATATCAAAAATATATCTCATATTTATAGCCATATATATTTATTTATTCTCTATTCTCCTTTCTACAAACTTTTCATAACAAACTTGGTGGCAGCCACTTGAATTTTAAGGGGTGTGTGTGTGCATGTGTTTGTGTTTCCTTTTTTCCTCCCCACCCCCACCCCCGCCAGGTTTCAGATTGTTACATTTTAAAATTTGATTGCTGCCAACAGATTTTAAAGTAACATTGAATCAATACTCCTAGTACCACCAGAAAGCAGAGAGAAGAGCATTTTAACCCAGGAATTGTGGTTTGAGAATTTACAATGTACAACAAATGTTTCAAGCACATTAATTAAAAATTTGAAGCCCAAAGTAAGTCTATCAATTAGCTAAGATTTGTAGTAAAGGGCTCTTTTCATGACTCTGGGCTGGCTTTCATGCCAGGGTGTGAACATTTTGTGATTGACTCCCTGTTTTTATTGAGGAGCAAGGAGTTACTTGTGCCTTCTTTTCCACTTCTTAAAATAGGGTTCCCCTCATTATCAAATTTGGCATGGCCCTGATCGGCCCAGTGGTATCCTTTTTTACATTTAGGACATTTTTGCTTTGGTTTGACCTTTTTATCCTGTTTATTATTTTTACAGTTCTTTTGAAGATGCCCCTCCTTGCCACATTTGTAGCATTTCTGAAACTGCAAAGCTGTGGCAAGAACTCAGGCTTTGTGGGATTCCATCCCCCTTAATCACTTCAGTAATATTGGAATTTTTTCCTTTAAGGGGTGTCAGGGCTCTTTGACAATCAGCATTGGCATTTTTATATGTTAGCTGAAGGATGTTTTGACCACCGAGAAGCAGTTATCTATAGTTTAATTTTTTATTTTGGCTCACGCATGAAATTATCAGTCACCAAAAGTGTCTGTTTTAGTTTTTCTTGCACTAGTTTCACTATTCTGAAAACAATAGTCTCGAGTGTTTTTGTTTTGTTTTGTGTGCCAGGGATCGAACTCAGGGCCTCATGCTTGCTAGGAAAGTGCTCTAACCACTGAGCTGAATCCCCAGTAGTGTTCTATAGCTTCTGCATGGACAGAGCAGCTAGGTAGGGCGGGTCGCTCAAAAACACAGTGCAATGTTTCTCCCTCTCTCCCAGGACTCACTTTACGTGCAGGCTCAGAATTTCCTGGGCAAGACCCCAACTGTTAAAGAAATGAATTTACTTGTCTAGACCCAAACTGGACTGCAGAGGCACCAAAAGCAAGGCCTCTTGTAAGAGAGGCCTCTTGTAAGAGCACCACTGATAGGCACACCAACATTGAGAAGCTGCGCGTCTTTATTTTAACTCCTAAGAGTTTGTCCCCAAATTACAGGATGCTTGGTCCCATTTTTAAGTTTATCTCTTGAATACCAGTGAAAAAAACTTCCAAATTATTACATATAGACAACACTAGGCATTGTATTTAGAAAACCAATTTTGATATAATTTTGATTGGCTAACAACCTGAAAGGAAACCTGTCACCAATTGTAAAGGCAGCTTTACTTTTACCAACTGATTTAAATTAACTCACTCTTAAGCTATGTAAACCAGAAAGCATTTGAGCTATTTATCTATAAATCAACTTAAATATGACTTTTTCAAGGATAATATAGATCTGAAAATTAACCCACACAGAGAAACATATATATTAGTCTAAATCACATATAACCTTTATATTTCCAAACTTTATAGCTTTTATTTGTAAGTGCCCTCTGAGTCTATTAGCCTTTGCTCTGGAATGAGCTTCATTTAGGCTCATTCTCTTAAGAGCCAGAAGTTTTCAGTGGAAACACATTCCTGTAATCCTAGCACTCAGGAGGCTGAGGCAGGAGGATCACAAGTTTGAGGCCAGCCTGGGCTATAGAGTAAGTTCAAGCCCAGCCCAAACTACATAGTGAGACCCAGTCTCAAAAATACTTAAAAAGAAGAAGAAGTTTACAAGGGCAAAAAAAATAATTGATATACACTCAAAAATCTTTAATGAAGCAGCTGCAGGGACCTTAACCAGTTATGAAAACAGATTACCAGGCTGACAAACAGACAAGATAACACACAGAACACACAAAACAGTTGTATTTAGTCAGAGTGCACTCTCAGATGTTTTCATCATGGCTTTGAGCCTTTGTACCATTCCTGATAGAAGTTTCTACTTCTTTTGATAGATCTGTCCCAGTTTAGCATACTTTACTGGCTTGACTTGTTGCCTTTAACACATTTTTCTTTTCTTTTCTTTTTTTTTCCGTCAGATATTTTAAAGGACATTGTAAACATTGGTAACATTGTTTTTCCTTCTTAGAGTCTGACCCATGTTGTAGGCAAAGCAGGAGAAATGAGAGTAAAAGAGCAAAATGAGAAACAAATGAACTGTCCCCACACACCTAGTAATTGGACAGTCAAGAGAACTTCGGGCCGATGAACTCAACCTGCAACCTCACTGTAATCATGCCAGGCTGCCCTGTGGCTGGTTATGGCCCCTTACCAGGATGAAGAGTCAGATGCATCCTAGTTCCTTTTCTGAGTTTTAGGAGGTCAGCCCTCTACTCTGATCTGCAGCAGCCGATTTTGCCTCACATGTGGCCACCACCTGTCACAGTGTGCAGCCATGGCAGGTAGAGGATGGATGATTACGTGGAAACAAGATTTAGCTCAGTCACCAGGACAGCCCAGAGGGGCTGTTTCAACAGAGAGTGCCCAGCATTAGGGAGCCTCCCAGGAGAAGCCTCAAAGCCAAGAACTCTCCGGCTGAGGGAAAAAAGCAGAAGAAAAGCAGTTTGGGTGAGGAGCTTTCTCAAGGCCAAGCAGTTTCCCTTGGGGAAAGGGGAAGGACATCAGCCAGGCACAACACGCCTCACTAATCTAAACTTCTTGTTTAATCATTCATTCCTCATAGAGCCTTTGTGCTTTTGCCCCACAATTTAACTGATTCACTCCTCGGGCAAGTCCCTCAAAGTTCTGAAGCCCAGGCAATCTAAGGGCCAAGTCCAGCTCTGCCTCTCAGTGGCTCCGTAGCTCTGAGTCACCTAGCAGCACATGCCGTGTGGAATCGTGGCTTCCCATGGGAGGGAGTCCTTGCCTTCCTGCCTCCCCAAGGTCCAGCACAGTGCTTGCCACAGCGGTCCTCTTCATCACTGATGCCTGGACTGGTTTCTCCAGGGAGGAGCTAATTTCTCACCAATGTGCAAACGGCAAACTGGTCGCCAAGGAGAGGGGAGGGATGGAGCTCAGCTGGAAGTGGGACAGGGAGAGGGACAGGGGCTGGAGGTCAAGGGCTTCTAGAGAAGGGGGTGATGCTGCTCACATTGAATAGGCAGGACTTCCCAGTCAGGATGGGTGGGGAGAAAAGCACATACCTTCACCCTGTCTCCTGGCTCACCTCTGCTGCAGCTGGGCTATGCTGCTGGGTGCCTAGCAGAGGCTGTTCCCAGAAAGGTTCATTGAATGGATAAATGTGAGCTGACTTTCTTTGCGTGTTGCTCCACTAGAGCCCGGAACTCTGTGTCCAAGAGCAGGAACTGAGCTTTCTTGCATCTATATCCCCAGCACACAGGCGTGTCTCACACACGGTCAGGCCGCAGCCCCAGTGCAGAAAGATGCCTTGAGGACCTCAGGGGCCCCGCCGCCTCCCTGGGAAGTCAGGAAACAGGGCCGGGAGGCTACATGGCTTCAAACCAGGCTGCCAACAGCCCCGAGAACACCCCGCTACTGCCCGTGGACACCAACTCTGTGGCTGGTGTGGCCAGCACATGCTCTATCCCGGCCTGGTGTTAGGGAAACCTAACAGAGTCCCTCTGGACCTGCCGTCGCCCTCACCACGACAATGTCACGGGGCCCTGCTTTCTGGTCCTCGTGCTGTGGTGCTGGGGTCTGGCTTGGACGATTTTATTTTATTTTTTAACAGGGTCTCACTGTGTAGTTCAGGCTGGCCTTGAACTCACTATGTAACCCTGGCTGGCCTTGAACCCCCAGCAGTCCTCCTGCCTCAGCCTCTCGAGTGCTGGGATTACAGGCATGTGCCACCACACCTGGCTGAGTCAGATGCTTTAGATTACTAATTAATCTCTAGCTATGAGGGAGACTGAGAAATAAGAATCTGGCCTCCCATTGGGACTCAAATCTTGGCGTTGCCTGGATGTGGGGCAGGGTTCCACAGAGGACTGTGGTTTGAGGGAAGAGGCCGCACACCTGCGCCACAGCAGGGACATGTTGCAAGGGTGCACCCTCTCGGGGCAGAGAGAGCTGGAAGACAGCCTGGGAGAAGGGAGCGCTTGCAGGCCAGGATCAGGAGTTGGTGCCATGCCCGTCAGGCATCGGGGCCACTGAAGGTCGTCAAGCAGTGTGAGACACGAGGGGTCAGGTAGCGGGAAAGATTGCTGCTGACTGTGTGCCGAAGATGGGCCTTTCCAAAAGAGGGAGGGCCCTGAGCGCACTCTCCCTTTACGACCTCCCCTGGGAGAGAGATGGAAGCTTCCGCTGATCAGAAACAGAAATACTGTCTCAAAAGGGTACATAATTCCTCGCTGAATTTAAATTAATATGAAACGATTGTCTGAGTGTTAAAAAGATAAAGCTTCCAAAATACCCGTCATGCACTTGACCCCTAGTCAGAGGCAGCTGATAAAAGCTCGCATTTCTGGCATACTTTACAACCTTCCTGGCACCCATCACTTCACTACATGCTCACACTTCCCCACAGGTTGCAGTGATCCAGTCTCACAGGTGAAGTCTAGTCCAGTCATGGTCACAGCCTCACAGATAACGAGAAGGGGAAAGGATTCTAACCCGCATCCTGCTGTTTCAGTGCTAACCTCCTTTGCAGGGCAGCACGGAGCTTGGGGGATGTGAATGTGCCGTCAGTGAGTCCGTGGGATGGGCTGGAGAGGAGGCTGAGTCTGTAAACTGCAGGGTGAACTCCAAGCTCCAGGCGACTGCTCTTCTTTTGGTCTCACTTGCCTCCTATTAAATTCTGAACCGCTGAAGTCAGGGCCTCCTGTAATTGACATTTGTAGTCTGAGCTCCTGGCCCGGGCCTGGCACCCAGCAGTCAAGGGTATGCAGGGGAATGACCTGGTTAAAGGTGACTCTGCTTCTGGGAGCAACAACCCTGCCTTGCGCATCTCTGCTTTCCCAGTGCCCAGCACAAGGTCAGCATAAGGAGGATCCTGGTGCTTGTGAGCTGAATGGCCCCTCCATGGTCACAGGGTTCCTCCTAAGCCCCCCACTTCCTCTCAACTCAATTCATAGATCTCATCTGAGAAGGCTTTAGCCTCAACTCTTTATCATCACGTCATCACAAAAATCACCTCGCATTTACCTCATCTTCCTGGGCAATTTAACCTGCCTCGTTCACCATGAGGCTTCTTGTTTTTCTCCCCTGGAACCTGGTTACAATATCAACTTCGTGTCCTTGTAACACGGCGTGCCCCAGCAGCCATGCAGAGTGGGCTCCAGCCCCTGCAAGCCTGCTTCCGCCCTCCCATCCGGGCACTCCCGGCCCCGACGCCCCCGGGAGCTGTCACCTTCTTCCAGAGGTGAAAACAGAAGGGAGGGGGAAGCCATTAGCCTCATAAATGACAGGACTAGGATTAGAAGCCAAGTTTCATTGATTCTAAAACCCGAACTTTTTCTTTTCATTCCTTGCCACCTCTAGGAGCTAAAAATGTATTTCCAGTTAGACCAGCACGTGTTTATTAATGAGGCCTTCTGTGGGCCTGGTTGGATGGGACATGCATCACAGCTCTGTACACGGCGTGGGTGTGTTTGCTGCTGGCCCCACGTTCTTCCTCCCACGATGTCAGACCCACCACTGGTGGCCAATGGCTGCTTTCCAAGAACCCCAGTTCTAATGGAGACGCTTTATTTTTAAATTGCCGTATCCTGAATGGTGTTCATCACAGCCCAGCTATCTTGTTTATTTGTTTATTTTTAGTAGCAATATATTACGTAATGTTTACATTCCTTGTGTTGTAACATGTACATAATGCATTTTAAATTAATTCCTTCTTCTCCCTGCCTCCTTAGTGCAGCAGGCAGCGCATCAGTTTTATAATTCCTTCTTTGGTCCCCTTTCCCTTTCCTCCCTCCCTCTCCATCCACCTCTTCATCCTTTTTTTTTTTTTTTTTTTGGTACATGTTTGTGGTACATAGTGATTCCTTTATTCCTTGTGTGGAGTTGGTACATCCTGATTTTTTCTTTCATCCCCTCCCCTCCAACCCAGCCGTTTTCATAGAGACAATTTAGTATAAAGAAATGTAAGCTGGGTTACAAGTGACGACACTGTCATGGAAGTAGCAAGTCCAAGAAGCCCACATCCACTCCGAGGGCAGGTGGGCGCAGGGAAGAGGTGGGAACTGCCAGAAGCCAGCTCTGAGGAGGCCCCAAAGGCCTGGTGCCTGAGTGATGGGGACAGTCCCGCGGGTCCTGGAAGAGCTGCAGCTTCGCCCAGCTGCTGGGCAGGGAAGGAAGGGAAGTCTGCGCCCTGGGAAGCAGACCAAAGCCCTCAGGAGGCCAAGCGGGAGTCGTCTCTGCCTCCCTCCCCCTGTCCTGCTCCCTGCGAACTCTCTCCCTGACACTCTTTCTCTCTACTACAGTGCTGGGGAGTGAGACCGGGGCCTCACGCGTGCCAGGCAAGCGCCCTCAGGCACCGTCCTGTGTCCCTGAGTACAGGCACACATCTTAATGTGAGGCCAACGGGCAGAGAGGAAAAATGTGGCCTCTGCAGCATCCGCCTGACTGAGTCTGTACAGGCTGCTGTAACAAAAATACCACAGGCCGGGAGGTTTAACTCACATTAATTTCTTACAAGCTGAAGATCCAGGTGCCAGCAGATCTGACGTCTGGGAAAGACCTGCTTCCTGGCTTGCAGATGGCTGGTGTTGTGTCCTAGTGTGGCAGAGAGCAGAGCACCTGCAAGAGAAAGAGGGCCCATTCGGCTCATGTCTCTTATGACAGCACTAATTCCATCCGTGAAAACTCCACTCTTGTGACCCAGTTGCCGCCCAAGGCCCCACCTCCCAATGCCACCTCACTAGGGATTAAGCCTCAGTGTATGACCTTGGCGAGTTGGGAGAGTGCAAATATTCAGTCCACCAACTCCCACCTCTCATAGCCAGCCCAGACACCAAGCTTCCAACACAGGAGGCTTGGAGAACACATGCAAGCTGTAGCCAAACTGCAGCAGTGTACAAATGTGGTCATGGCTTTGTTTTTCAAATTAACCACTCAAGCCTCCCACTGTCAACAGAAAGCTCAATCTCTCTTTCTCTCTCAAGAGATCTGCCTTCTTCCCAAGTCTCTAAGAATTCTGAGGGGTGAAAATTCCTCATGTCACTGCTCAACCCCACTTGGCTGTCCCTCTTAAATGCCCACCGTCTCCTTCGGTCCCCAAACAGAACAGCATCAGGACAACAGAGCCTCGAGGAGCAGTCAGTCCTAGCTAAGCACTGCCCAGAGCCAGTCCTCCCCACCACCCCTGGGCAGATGTTCATCTGCCAGACCACTGCGGCGTGCTGTCCTTTGAGTGGGAGGCCATACCTGTCGGGAGGACCAGCACAGGTTGCCCACAGCAGGCTAGGTACTATGTTGGGGTCCTGGCCTGGCCACCACGGCTTTTTCCATTTCCTCTCACACACGCCATCATCTACCTGTGGCTCCTGATGGATATGGGTTTTGTCAGCGATGGCCAGGCTAGTTGGGAAGTCATGCTGACCCTCAGGTGGACACTGTCTGAGGACAATCTAAGGCCCTGAGCTCCCACACTGGGCTCCCAGCTGAACATGAAGTCTTGCCCATTTCCTTGGCTATCCTCAAGGGAGGTGAAGACAGCCATGTGGGGACATGACACCTCCTGTTACAAGGCCCTCACCAGAAATCTTGCCACCTCAGTGACATGGAGAAGCCCCTTCCTTGGCCCCCTGCAGGTGCTGATTCAGGGTCTCCAGGAGACTTGCTCAGGATGGGCTCACAAGTCCGTGTGGGGGAGCTAGCATTCCTGCCCCAGGGCCAGCCCTCTTGCCATCCTGCCAACCATAGTGGTGACTATCCAGCCTGAGGGATGGCTATCTGGTTTACCTTCGAGGTGAGCCCTTCCTTCCTACCTATTGCAGAAGCACCGAGGGACCTGCCATCAGCCAGCCAGCCCTGTGCAGCAACCCTTTTCTCAACAGTCTTTTGGTGTCTTTGGTCTATTTGGGGGTGAGTTATGGATTCACAGACCACCACTCAGTACTTCTACCTGCAAACTGCTCTTGTATCTGCGGGACCCAGAAGCGGCTGGTGCATTCTGCACTTAGGTCCTTTGCCTACCCCAAGATCCCCAGGAAATCACCTAACCTGCCTTGCTGTCCTCACAGCGAGGGCCCTAGCTGACCCTCACACACAGTGGTCCTGACTTGCTCCATTCCCCTTGATGGCTATTACCTAGTCCCACTTGTCTCAGACTGGCTGGCCCTGAGGCTGGGCCAGGGGTGGCTTTGTCCCAGGAAACCCACTCCCACCCTTACCTCAGTCTTCTCTATATCAGACGGTGGGCTCTTTTGACCCAGAGATGGTAGAAACGAGACTGGAGCAAATATTGTAAGCACACACACTCTTGCATAGGCAAAGGTTTATGAGGAGGAGGAGGGGCTTCGGCTGACTTGGAGCTCTGGCAGAAGGGAATCAACAACTGGTCAAGACACTGACCAGGCTGCTGCTTACAAAACAAGAGTGGAACATGTTTATTAATTTGGTGCAGTGGGCTGACGTTCAAAATTCCCAGTGGCCGCGGCGTGGCTCCTAAAGGTGTTCCTTCTTATGGCAGACTTGGCAGACCTGGCAGCCGTCACAGTTAGCTCGTCCCAGACGCAGCTGAATCTTCTTGTAGCTCGTGCTGTCATCCTGCAAGAAACGCCCCCGCCTTGTGGTCCGGGCCCTCGGGGAGGGCTGAAGGACACCCCGGCCCTGTGGTCCCGGCCCTCGGGGAGGGATGAAGGATGGGAGGCACTTGGGCTGTAGCGGCTTCTGAGGAAGCACAGGGTGGGGGCAGAAAAGAGAAGAGAGAGAAAGAAAAAGAACACCCACACCAGCTCCCATGGGCAATAAACCAAGTTAACTCTGTGTTGCTCTTAGTCAAAATCATTTTTAAATGATCAGCGCATCTATGTGCTGAGCTAAGTAAGCTCTGATCCAAAGGTTGAGACAGCAAAAGGCACAGACATAGTATGAAGACAGATGCTGGACTTTCCATCCCACTTCAATCACCCATCAGACTTCTACAGTGAAGTCAGTGAAATCAGAGTTTTCAGAAAAAGTGGCCTTCAGGTCCCTGGAACACAAAACCCAGGCCCCGTTATCGTAACCCCCACGTCAGGGATGTTATCTCGAGCAAAGCATAACAGGATCAGCCCAGCACACTGACCTTCACACTGAGTCATTTTTAAATTGCCTGAGAGCAAGTGAGGCTGGAGGACCTACGTAGTTTTCCTTAGTAGCAATTTCTCACTTCATACACACACTCTGCTTCTGCGGTTTTAGCAGGGTCTCATGCCAGCTCCGTCAAACACGCCGTGCTACACAGAGTAACTGTCTGCTGTGCCCAGGGGCTCATTCTGCCATCCCAACCTTCTGCCCACCTCTGTCCCACACGGTGGCCCCCACGGTCTCGTCCTGACCCCACCTCCTGCTCCTGGGAGCTCTGCTCCGGGGCCCTCCTGTCTCCCCACTTGGGGTGACTCTCTATGTTGGTGTTTAGACATAAGAGCATGGGGCATGGGGGTGCACGCCTGTAATCCCAGCGCTTGGGAGGGTAAAGCAGGAGGATCGCCATGAGCTCGAGGCCAGCCTGGGCTATGTAGCCAGAGCCTGCCTCAGAAAACGAAACAAAACAACAAAAAGGACAGAACAAAAAAGAAAAGAAAGACAAAAGGAAAGAAAGAAGAGCAAGTTTTCATACCACAAAGAGAAAAAGAAGTTCTCAGACCACAGACAAGGCCGCAGCGGTCAGCGTGCTTGAGATCACTTGAAGGAAGGTGGGGAAGGGACGCTGACCGGCTCTGGGTCGGTGGGATCCTGCATGGAGAACCGCAGGCCACGAGGGGGCCCGGACGCACCAAGGCTGGGCGTGGGGGTAGGCGCAGAGCCAAACCTGAGGCCAGACCGAGGGGTCGGATGGGTGGGAGGAGAAGATGGGGCAGCACAACCGATAGGTCGGACAACTGCCCCAAGATCTAGCCACTCTGAGTCCTGGGTGATCCAGATGTGGACGGTCAGGAGAGACTCGGGAGCCAGTGGGAGGCAGCAGGCCGTCTAGGGGTGAGGAAGTAGGGCAGCAAGTAAGGTCAGAGTATGCCAGGAGCTGGGCTCCCTGAACTAAGGGTTGAGCTCCCTACACTAGGAGCCTGTTCCTAAACTAGCAGCTGATCCTCCTTAACTAGGAGCTGGTCATCTCCCTTAACTAGGAGCTGGTCTCCCTATCCCAGAAGCTTTTCTTCCTCCACTAGGAGCTTGTCTCCCCGAGCCAGTAGCAGCCTGCCTCCAAGCCAGCAGCATGTCTCCTTCAGCTCGGGGCTGATGCACAAACTCAGCAGGTGAGAACTGAGGCGAGGACGGGGCTGGCGTTGGGTTGGGGGGCTTTGTTGCTGCCGGGGCACTCTTTAGGACAGGACAGAGAGGGGATAATTGTCTGAGTGAGGGAGGAGAGACGGCAAATGCAAGGAGGAGAGGAAGTTCAACAGGAAGCTGGAGCTAGGTCCATGCTAGGCCACCGTGTGGATGCAGAGGCGAGCAGCCATTGCCCAGATTGCAGGGAGCTGGGCAGCAGGGTGCTGAGCAAGGGCTGGGAGGGCCGTTCTGAGCACCACGAGAAGATTTACTCAGTTGAGGGGCTACCTTGGAACTCCCAGAGTGTCTCTGCGATTACGCTTCAAGCTAACAATGTATCAAGGGAACATCAGTAATCCAATTAAGATATACTTCTTCTTCCATATAACCCAACCCCGTCACCTTCGAGACCAGCTGAGTAGGCATCGCCTTGCTGGTGAAGTCAGCTGGGACTTGGCTTGGGCCAAGCCATTAATTAACTCAGCCTGTCTGATAAAGAGAAATGTGATGATTTACCTGCAGGATGAAAGCGTCCTAACATTAGACACGGTGCCAGGCACAGTGGTGCGCCCCTATAATCCCAGCTATTTGGAAGGCTGAGGCAGGAGGGTCACAAAATCAAAGCCAGCTTGGAACACTTAGCAAGACCTTATCTCAAAATAAAATTGAGAAAATAAAGGGCTGGGTGTGCGGCTCACTGGTAGAGTGCTTGACAAGTGTGTGCGAGGCGCTGGGTCCAGTCCCCAGCACGGCAACACCATCTACAAAAGTGTCTTGCCTCCAGTTGTAAGGTCACAGCTCCACTTTTTTTCACCTCACTTGCCCGAGTTGTGAGGCTGGACCCCAAATGAATGGTTAATATCCTGTGAGCTCTGACTCCACCCAACTCCATCCGCCCCACCTGAGCAAGAAAGCCCTGCTCATCTGAGCGCCGGGACCAGGGAGAGGCTGTTCCCATCACTAGGCAGCAACACGCAAACTACAGAACGCCTGATGTACGTACTGCTCCATCCCAACCAGCTGTTCATCGCCTAACACGTGGTAGGTGCCCAGTAGATGTTTGTTGGATGAATGAGTGAATGGCAGAGATGGAAAGGAAAATAAAAATGTATTTTTAATACCACTAGCTTTAAGGACCAAACGAAACAAAACAAATGTCGAGAGAGGTTAAGCAAACAGAGACCACCTTGCTGGGCTTCTTTTTTTTTTTTTTTTTTTTGGTGCTGGGGATTGAACTCAGGACCTTTGCTGAGCTTCTTGAGCACCTGTCTGTGAAGCGTTATTCTCAGCACCGTGAGAGACACAACGGTGAGTAAGAGGAAGTCGTGCTTGCGATGCGTAGGGGAAACAAATCATGTCACGCAGCGGAGGGGATGGAAAATAGAAACCTCGCAGCAGTGAGTCTCTGAACCGGGCCTTACTATCCTCAGTCTCTTTTCGTCCTCACAGACACCATAGGAAGGGGTCTTCTGACCCCCAATTTAGATAAGGATAATTTAGATTAGATAAGGAAATCTAATCTCCGGGACATGCTAGATGAATAGGAGGAAGATCCAGCGTTTGAACCCAGGTCGACCTGATGGCAGAATAGAAGCTCTTTTAATAACACCATTATAACTCAAGAAACAAAGGGCAGCTGAGTTGAAAGGAAAGAGTTATCTGCACATCCTGGGAGGTGGTAGGAATAGTATGCAGTGCAGTGGGTGTGAACATGAACTTGAGTCCAAGAAATCTGGGTTGAGTCCTGTTTGTGCATCCACTAATTACGTGACTGTTGTGGTTTAAAAATGTCCCTCAAACGTCTCGTGTGTTCAGAGGTGGAGTTCCGGAAGGTGACTGGGTCCGTGCTGTTGGAAGGTGGGGCTGAGATGGGAGAGGCGGGCCCCTGGGGCCGTGTCTGTGGAAGGCGTAGCTCTCACGCTCCTGCTCTTTCTGCGCGTCTCTGCTTCCTAGCTGCCGTGGGCTGAGCAGCTGTCTTCTGCCAGGCCCTCCCACCATCCCATTTCACCCTCAAAGCAGCCGACTGTGGACAAACCCTCCGACACGGTGATCAAATAAACCTCTCCCCCTTTAAGTCACAGACATTAGATATTTTGTCACAGTAATAGTAAAGTGACTAGCAATATCCTTGTGTGTGTTGCTATTCTCTCTGAGACTCAGTTTTTTCATCCGTACTGTTACAGCTTGTATCTAGATGCCTCCGTAAAGCCTCATACAATCACAGGTGGGGCTTTTCGGAGGTGGCTGGGTCTTGGGTGTGTGATGCTGGGCTTGATTTCAAAATATGATGCTAGGATTAAAACTGTCCCACTCTGTGTATGAGTGCTTCTCACCCTTAGGGTAGGGTAGTCCTACTACCCACCCTGGATAGGATATAAGGGACAGAAAGAGGGTTCCTGCTTGCTGCTTCCTGCATTGCTCCTTCACTACTTTGCTACCTTCTTCCTGCCATGAACTGTTTCTCCTCTGTGATGCCCCTCTGCCAGGCCACCCCACCTTGGAGCCAGCCCCACTATGCGCTGAAACCCTGATGAACTGTGAGCTGAATAAACCTTCGCTCCTTTAACTTTGGGTATTGGGTATTTTGTCTCAGCAATGAAAAAAGTAACTAAGGCACACAGTATGGGCATAACAGCATCCACTTCATCAGGCTGCCATAGGTAGAAAATAAATTAGTCCTCATAAAGCACTTGCACAACAAATATTCATCCGAAGCAATTTTGGACAGAAAGCCCATGGGGGTACAGAGTAAGAGGAGGTGAAGAAGGGTGGCCACTCTGGATGAAGAAAATGTGGGAGGCCCGTGTGTGTGAAGAAAGGCTTGAATTCAGTTTGCCTGAAACCCAAGTTTATGTAAGGAAACAGTGGGAACAAAGGGGGTAGGAGGAATTTGGGGTCATATTCTGTACATACCTCTGAAGGCCAAGAAGAGAAACTCGGACTTAGTTTGAAGACAGTGTTTCAGCAGGAGGAAGATGCACAGGATCGGAACTGGGTTTTAGGAAGATTAGCCTGCCCACTTGTGTAGGTTGGATGGCAAGAGATTGGAAGCAGGAAACAGGTTAGGAGCTTGCTAAATAATCCAGCGTCAGAAGTCATGGACATTCAGTGGGGTGGAAAGGAGATGATGTCGTGTGCTGCTATGATCTACATGTGTCTGGATACACTCCCATCTACATGATAATTATATTATTGCTGAGTAGATGTTTTCAGTAATAGGAACAGAGATATTTATTAAGTAGTTCCTGTGTACTGGGCACTTTCTGATGTGCTTTATAGGCACCAATTCATTTTCTGCTCCTTCTGGGGTGGATGGTGTTATTATCCTCATTGTACAGATGAGGAAATTGAAGGTCAGAGAGAGTAGGAAAACACTCAAGGCCATATAATTGGTAATTGCATGACAGGATTTAAACCGATTTGTTTGCCTCCAAAGGGTATATTGTACTTACCACGCTACGTCCTCAGACTTACAGACACCTCCTTCTGGCACAGGATCCCCTCATTTTGCAATCTTTTAATAGAAGTTTCAGGACAGCTTGCTATAGTAGAAATAGCGCATATTCCAGAGTGCCACAGACCTGTGTATGGAGTGGAATCCTGGCTTACTCACAACTAAATTATGTCAGTCCTGAGCTTATTTTCTTTCTAGAAGATGGAGATCACTGATCTACTTCCCAAGTTGTCGTAAGAAGTTAAAGTAAAATCCTATGGAACATTTCCAGGCAGTGACTGGCACATAGTAAAAAAATGTTTAATACATAGTAGTTGTTACTGCTGCTAATAAATGACCAGACCAGGCTGATGAGAGGACCAGAGGTCAAGCCAGGTAAGGACCAGTCAGGAGCACCTGCAGAGGAGAGACGTAATGGTCATTTGCAAATGTACACAAGGTCGCCAAGCAGAGGATGTACACAATGTTGTTAACAGAGAAGGCCATTCCGTGTGGCTCAGGGGTGCACACTGGGACCAAGGAGGCTAGTCTAGGAGTTTGCAGTCATCTGAGGGAACTCATGATAGGTTTCTTTGGGAGGTGGTGGGATGTTGTTACTGAAGGTTTTCTGGAGAAGGTCTGTACAATCTTTCCAGAAGGAAAGAGAAGCAAGGATAGTTCTCAGGCTTGGGTGTGTGTCTTAGTCACCTTTCTAGAGCCAGCGGTTTGCAAGAGAGCAGATTTAATATAGGACATTTGCAAGCTACAACACTCACCCACATGCCAAATGCAGGAAGAGCGCCGAATGTCTATCTATGTGCTGGAGACCCAAAAGATCCAATCAAGGGCTGGGAGCTCACAGCACTGTCCCATGTATGTCCGTGTCTGCACTAAATGGCTGAAGAAATCTTTACTGGAACCAGGATATGATGTTCACAGCAGAGATGAAGACCAGAGCTCTCCTGAAGTGAACAGCAGCCATCCTCAACGACAGCAAGGCCCCGAGCTCCTGTGAAGACAATAGCCGAGTTTCCTTCAGGAGAACCAGCTGCAACAGAGCTCCTGGGAAACAGCCAGTCACTATCTTCTGCTCCCGTTCTCCTTTCTGTGTGTCAGCAACAATCCTCAGGTGGATCTTCTCCACCCCAAACCACACCAACTCAGTCCAGCTGGGCGTTCCTGCTCAAGTTGACCGTATCAGTCCACCACAGTGTATTAGAATCATCTCCATGGCTTGCTAAAGACACCTGGGCCCATGTGCTGAATTTTTGCTTACTTGGCCTGGGGTAGAGCTGGGAATTTACCTCCTTCTGTTCACAAGTGCCCATGCTGCTGGCCCAGAAACCCATACCCTGGAAACCACTTTAAAGTCTCATTTCTAAATGTGGGGCCCACTTGGTTGGTCCATGACAAACACTTCCAGAAAACGCAACAGGTGAGAAAAATCGTGGAATGCCCCAAGTCCCTCATCATACCAAATGTGTTCAGTTTGAAGAAGTGTCCTTTATCCAAGACTGTGAGAGCCCTATCGTTTCTGATATGAAAACTTCCATCCTTCCAAAAGAACAACAACGGTAGGCGATGGTTCTTCTGTTGGCCTGTTTCTTAGTGTCTTTACAAGACAAAATAACAAGCTGGCAATCCCATAGTGGTCTTTAATTAAAAAAAAAAAAAAACAACTTTTTGCCCCATGACCTCCTAAAATCTAGGAAGCCCTGCTCAATATGTAAGGATCTGGCGTGAGTGGCTTCTCTCAGAGAGCTCTTCCTAAGTCAAACTTCAGGTGCTCTAGTGTCTGAGAGATATATAGATATATAGTTGTTTTTTGTTTTTTTTTTCTGCAGTGCTGGAAATTGAATCCAGAGCCCCATATGTGCTAGGCAAACATTCTACCCCTAAGCTACATCCCCAATCCTCGGGTTATCTTTCTAAAAAGTATTACACACCTTTTTGCCGTCTGAATGCTTAGTCTGAACATTTTTGACCTTTTATGAATGTTTCAAGTGGACCATTATGTGTGTTTATAACTACGGAGAGCTGTCAAGCCCTGAGAACCACAGCGTGAGCTGTCAAGCTCTGAGAACCACAGCCATGCCCTCCGGGAGACTGCTTAAAAGTGAGGACTGTTTGTCCCTCATTAATCTGCCCCCGCCCCCAGCTGCTTTGTTGTTTTATGTGCAGCGATCCTGCTGCCTCTGCAGTCCACTCTCACCCCATTAGCTGCTTATCTCCCCCACCTGGCTCCCAGTGTCAGCCCACTAAGCTTATCAAACTAGGGCCCCTCTTTGACACATCAATTAAAACAACTTGTTTGTGACTGGGGACTGTTTATCTCTGTTAGGGAAGAGGGAATAGGCTTAACAAGTGATTGAAAAGATTTGCTTCCTTCTGTTTGGAAATGGTATTGACAGATTCATCCAGAACTTATCACAAGTTGGAATTTATCTAGAGCAGCTGGCTGGGAAACTTGTGAGATTAATAGATGGCAGAGTTGGGCTTTAAACCAGGAATCTCTGAATGAAGGATTCCACTGTTGGAATTGCAAGACTTTCTACATGGATCTGTTAATGTGTTCAGTAGTGAACTCTACAATCTGAGCAGTAAATAAGCAAAGCTATACAGACATTACTCTGTGTGTATTAGGCTTATTTGCTAACAATATTTTTTTAAAATTCTGTTAGAAAAAAACTGACGTAATTCTGATTCAAGAACTAGAGCAGCTGGGGACCGGGTGACTTGGAGACACTTGGCCTCGTGTTGGGCAGTGGATCCACAGAGGTTAGAAGACAGCTCTGGCCTTCAAGGGGCTCATTGCTTAGTGGAGAACCAACTGCAAGAGAAGAAAGCAGGTCTGGGTACAGAAGGACAAAGCAGGAGATGGATATTTTTGTTAAAACATTTCTACTCTTCTTGAACTCACATGCTTGTATCCTTCGTTAGGTTGAACAAAGTCAAGACCCCTACTAGCTGTGTGTCCCTGGTTTGTGACATCTTTTCTAAGGATCAAATGTCCTGCATTTAGTTCCACCACTTACTCACCTCGACCCAAATTCCTAATGCCTCTAAACTCTAGCATACTGAGGGCTGAGTGTTGGCCAGTGTTCCTTTACTATAACAAAACACCCACAATAATTAATATGAAAGGAGGCAAAGTTCACTTTGGCTCACAATTTTGGAGCTTCCAGTCTATGATCAGCTGGCCCCATTGCTTTTGGCTTGCGGTGAGAGAGCACCTGTAGCAGAGCAAAAGTCATCATCTCATTAGCCGGGAAGCAAAAGAGAGAGGAAGGAGCCAGAGACCCACAACTTTAGGGTCACACCACAGTGACCTAAGGCCTTTCCACAAGACTCAACCTCTCAAAGGTTCCACAACTTCCCAATAGTACCATCCTGGGGACACAGGCCTTTGGAAGAACATTCAAACTGTTTTGGTTTGTGTCTAGATGTCCCTCCAAAGCCTCACGTGGTAAGAGGTGGCGGGATTAGAGGTGGCTGGATCTAGAGTGTGTGATGGTGGAATTAAGGGCATGTGATTACTAAATCAATCCACTGATTGGTTTGGCACCGCCCTGATCCTGGCAGCCTGGATAAGATATAAGGCACAGGAAGAAGCTGGTTACCCCCTTGCTTGATCCCTTGCTTATCTTGCCGCCTTCTGCCTGCCTGCCATGCCGCCCTGCTTTGGACCCAGCTGACTGTGGACTGAAACCTCTACAAATTGTGAGCTAAAAAAACCTTTCCCCTTAACTTTGGGTGTCAGGTATTTAGTCTCAGCCATGAGAGAAAAGTAACTAAGACACAAACTATAGAATCCACACCCGGCCCCCAAATGTTCATGTGCATCTCACAATGCAAAATGCATGTAGTATAACTCCAGGAGTCCTCGCATTCTTAACTATTCCAGCATTGTTCAAAAGACCAAGTGCAAAATCTCCTTTGCAACTCAAGGAACAGTGAGCTATGAGCTTCGCAAAAAATAAAACAGCAAGTTCCATACTTTCAAGGTAAGATGTTGGGACAGGCACAGGTAAACA
The DNA here is from genome assembly GCA_004026905.1 of Hystrix cristata. Lineage (NCBI taxonomy): Eukaryota > Metazoa > Chordata > Mammalia > Rodentia > Hystricidae > Hystrix > Hystrix cristata. Next base: position 35,955 of record PVJO010001538.1, read on the forward strand.
TTCCTATCCCAAAAGGGAAGAAGAGGAAAATAGTAAGGAGGGACTGGCCCAAAGTAAGACCAAAACCCAACAGGGACACATTAAACCCTAAAGCTCCATGTCCAACATCCAGGCCTCACCCCTCCACAGGTGTCCCCTGTTGCTGACACCTCTTCCTTCCCAGGGGACTCCACTGCAGCCACAGTCTCCACAATTCACCCTATCGAGGGCTGATCCAGAGACATCCAACACGCAGTGCACTGCCTGGTCCGCCACGCTTCTCTCTGAAACCTCAGTAGGCGTTGCCACGACCCCACAGCTCCTGCATTCTTCATGCCTGCAAAACCAGCATCATGTGGATGCTGCCAAGGTCGCCGCCAGTTTGAGCTGCACCTTGTTGGGTGTGGGGAATGATTCCAATGGCATTGTTGGGTATGCGGGGCACCTCAGGGCTCTTAGCTGAAGAATTTCACCCTGGAAAATATATGAAACAAATTTTTATTTCTTTTTTTTGCGGGGGTGCTGGGGATCAAACTCAGGGCTTTGTGCTTGCTAGGCAACTGCTCTACCACTTGAGCTAAATCCCCGACCACAAACTTTTATTTCTATACCTTTGAGCCTGTGATGGGAGGGGTGTGGCCTTGCCTGAGATGTTCTCCAAGTATCTTTCCTATTGTCTCCAAAGTACTTGGCTTCTTTTTATCAGCACTGAGCCACTAAACTCTCCCTGACCACACCTTTATATACGCTTTTTTCCTGGCCAATATGCAAATTTTCCATATCTTTCTGCTCTGCTCCTCTTTATTCCTGATACTTTAAAACTAACTAAAAACAGCCAGTTATAACCATGCCACCATCTTAGCACATTGCCGTCTTGAAATTTTCTCTGCCAGATTAAACTAGCACCTTTAAACTTGGCTTCCTACAAAGCCTCAGGACATCGACACCATGTAGCCAAATCCTTTGCCACAATGTAGTGCAAGTGGTGTGTAGTCCAGCTCTCAAAAGAGTCCTCATTTCTATCTGAAACTCCATCAGCCTAAACTGTACTGTCCACATTCATACCAGCATTCTGGTCTTCTGACCCTCTGCCAGAATCATCAGTCAAACTTCGCTTATAGTACTCTGGGCTTTCCCCACCTATTGCACCACCGCTTTCCATACTCCTCTTTTGTGACCATTAATTCTGCTGTATCAACTGTATTTAATTAAGAAATGCCTAGCAGATTAGTAAAGTGCTCCCCTAGGTGTGTCTGGATGGATGGATTGTGGAGGCGTGGCCCTGGGTATTTAAGGGTCCCTAACCTACAAGCCACAGACCAGTTAGGAACTAGGCCACAGAGCAGGAGGTGAGCAGTGAGCGAATGAACAAAGCTGTTTCAGTATTTACAGTTACTCCTCACACTGTCATTATCACCTGAGCTCTGCTCCAGCCACATCAGTAGAGGCACTAGATTCCCATAGGAACTCAAACCCTACTGTGAACTGCACATGCAAGGGATCTAGGCTGTGTGACCTTCTTATGAGAATCTAATGCCTGACGAGCTGAGTTGGAGCTGAGGTGGTGATGCTGGCACTGGGGAACAGCTCCAAATACTGATAACATTAGCAGAGAAATCTGACTGAAGAGAGACCACAAGAAATCAATTGCTAAGCAGAACCCAAATGCTAAGCAAGCAGGTCATAATACCCACATGGTGCCCCTAACACAAACAAGTGGGTCACACCACCTGCACGGCACCCCTGACACAAGCAAGCAGGCCACTCTATATATACAGCACGACCACCTGCCAACTCCAAGGCAGCTCTACATTTTGCTTCCCCTTGGCATAGGGAAGCAAAAGTATGGACTAACCAACAGACCTGATCCTAGACAAGGACAGTGCCCAGGAAAAGAAGGTAAACCCAGAGGGCTAGCAGATCCAGGGAGAAAGTACAGACTTGGCCAGCACCTTCAGGGACTATAGTGTTACTCTCCCAAAGTGACTGGGTGAGAAGTAACCACAGGAGGCCATGTTGGTGAGAGGATGGGCCAGACAAGGACCCTGCTGAGAAGTGTAAGTTCTGGCTGGAAAGGACAGGGTTCCTGCCATCCATAGGGACCACCAGACCCTGTCAGTGTCAGTAAGTCCAACAGTCCCCTTGAGCCCTGGGCCTGTGTCCTATATCCAGGAGACAGAAGAGATGATTGCTTTTCCCATCTATCAACATGAGCAAAGACATACTTTGGCTTGGGGTGAATAGACAGAGGGGTCTCTGGTACAGGGAGGGCACCTTGGAAATCCATAGGCTTAAAGCTAGGTGGAAAAGAGATCATGACTTGCTGGATCCCAAGACTGAAGATCCTGGAAGGAAACCACACATTCAAAAACCCAGAGGAATTTTTTTTCTTTCAATCAAATTTCTCTATTTTAAATTGTTTTTCTCTTTCCTTCATCTTTTTTTTTGGGGGGGTGGAATGAGGTTTCTATACCTTTTTTGTCTTTTTTCACTCTCTATTTCTTTTCTCTCTTTTTATCTTTTCTGCTTTCAACTTTTTTTGGTCTTTTTTTCATTTTCTGTATTTTACTATTTTTCTTTTTTCTCATTTATTCTTTCCTGCAGCTATTTTAAAACATTATTAACTTCCTTTTACTCCTCAATTTCCTTTTACTCCTCCCCCACCTTAATTTTCTCTCCTCCTTTTTTCTTTCTTTCTTTTTTTTTCTCTCTCCTTTTTCTCACATCTCATTGATTAAATTTCAAATTTTACTTTCTTCATTTTCTGGTTCCTCACCTCCTTCTCTTTATTAGTATAACTCTTCAGCTTTACAACTCTCTAGAAAACTAGTTAAATGCACGCTATTACTATTGAATATTGTTCTATGTAAGTGGAGGTAAAGTTGTTCCATTTAGTATTTATTTACTGTAGGTCAACATTTGGCTTGTCTTAGTGTTCACACTATAACTATAGATCTCTTTTCTAAGGTTAGGGTGGTACATTATTGTTCCTTAGGGTTTGTCAATATTTAGTTTGTCTTTGATACTATTATTGTTGCTGATTTTATTACTATAGTCAATGTGACACAGTAATTGCTATTAATTGGTTTTCTTGGTGTGCCAATATCTGGATTGCCTTGAATTCATTAATAATACTGTGGCCCGTATCTGAAGAACTGGGTATGTGGTAAACTTTGCTCTCAAATAAATGGAGGTGGTAGGATCCTGGGACAGAGGCAAAGGCCAATATTTAACCATGCTCAGAGGTCACTGTCGAAAAGTAGACATTAATTAAAAGAAGTCTCCATACCTTGCCACTATAATCAACCTGCAAGCTTCGATACAAGAAACCAATAAACAAAAAATAGAAATATGTGAACATGAGGCAGCAGCATCTCCAAAAACACCCAACTCTCTCAAAGCTGATCCATGGGGCAGCAAAGGGGAGGAAACCAAAATAACACAGCCAAATTATTTGAAAGGATAACAGAGGAGATAATAAAACAGGTCAATAAGGCAGTTGGAAAGCTCACAGAAGACATAAGCAAACAGATAATGGGCCAAATAAAATGATCCATGAGTCACAAAAGATAATAAGAAAAAGATAGCAGAACCAAACAAAAAGTGCAAAATATAAATGACCAGCATATAAAAGAATTAGAGTCCATTAAAAAAGCTCCAAATAGAAATTCAAGAGGGTAAAAATTCTATCAAAATATGGGAAGCAGAAGTGACCAACATGAAGACAGAAGACAGCTGTTATCAGTTGACCAATTAATGAGAGATACCTTAAAAAAACAAGAGAACATGAAAAATGGATCCAACAGATTCTAGATGACACAAAAAAGACTAACCTAACATTAATTGGAATTAGTAAAAAGTCAGAAGACAGCAGGAATGGCATTTAAAAAAAAAAACTGGTTCACTGCAATTATAGCAAATTTCCAAAAAGAAAAAAGAATTTAACACACAGGTAAGTGAGGCATATGTAATGGCAAATAGCCACAATCAGAAAAGAACCTCTCCACCACACAGCACAGTCAAAATCTCAGAAGTCCAACACAAGAACAGAATCTTAAAACTAGTTAGAAAAAACAGTGACCTTTCCACCACAATTTATACTCAAAATCTCAGGGCTGGGGAATCTCGTTCAAGTGGGAGATCACTTGCCTAGCAAACACAAGGCCTTGAGTTCAATCCCCAGCACCACCCTCCCCCGCAAAACCCAAAAACCGCCACACAAAATCTCAGAAGTCCAACACAAGAACACACACTTAAAATTGGTTAGAGAAAACCAATGAATCACTTATAAATGCAAACTCATTACAATTACAACTGACTTTTAAACACAAATCTTAAAGGCTAGGAGAGCTTTGAAGAGTTCCAAGCCCTAAAAGAAAACAATTTCCAATCCAGACTGACATATCCTACAAAGCTATCTTTCTTTCGTTCTCTTTTTTTATTTTTTTAAGCAGTGGCAAAGTTTATTTGAAAAAGTAAAAGTGAAGAGTGAAAGAGAAACTGGCTCTGCAGAGTGAGCTTGGGCCAATTAAAAGAAGAAAAAGCAAGATAAAAGTACACACTAGAGGATGCAGGATACTATTCATGAGGAAAAGCCATGATAGCAAGCTCTTCTTGGCCTGTGTCCTTTTATACTCTCCAAATCTCTAGGAAACCCACAAGGACTTCTACATGTGGGTCCCAAGAGGCAGCGCTGGGATCCCACACCTCAGACTAATGTCAGGTCTAGGCTAACCTATTGAAAACCTGCTCAAGTCCTTCTAGGAAGTCTACATGCAGAGCTTTGGAAACTGTTCTTCACATGAGTTCCGGGATCTTTTTCTTTTTTTGGTGTTTGTGTGGAGGAACTCTTATAATTAACAGGTAATGCCTATTTCCCTGGCCGGTTCTTTTTGGGGTTTTTTTGTCTGTTTGTTTGCATTTTGTCCTGGGGATCGAACTCAGGGCCTTGTGCTTGCAAGGCAAGCACTCTAACCACTGAGCCGAATCCCCAGCCCCTCCAGCCAGTTTTGCCACGTCCTAATCTCCTATCTCATTTCCCCTGAGAGACGCACATCCCCATAATTCTTTATGGGGTGCTGAGGGAGTGGAGGTCTCAGTCTTCTGTAGTTCCTTCAAGCTGGAAGGGGCCGTAGACCCTGCCTACGAGGGACTACGTGCTCTCCAGCTACATTTGGGTGCTGTGGCTCATTGGCTGGGTTGGAGAAAGAAAACCCTGGCGGAAAACAATGAGTAAAAGGGAAAATGACTGAGCTTCACTATTACCCCAACTATGAGGAGCAGGTCAGATTTCCACCCTTCCTGTAGTGGCATTAGAGTCTTGTTTTTTGAAGAGAAATTTCAAGTCTTCCAGAGGCTCACAGGAGTAGCTTTCTCCTTTTGAGTGATCTAATTCTTCAGACAGTTCAGGTAGGACTGACTTTATTCTGGAAAGATGAATCGAATTATCTATCTCTGCCAACTTTACTGCAGTGGATGTGGCAAGGATTGCTGAGAAAGGGCCCTTCCATTTTGGCTTTAATTGGTCAGTGGCCATCCCCTCTCTCCAAGTTTTTGTGGGCATTTGGTCTCCAGGACGGACAGTAGGTGGTCCTCTGGGGCCAGGAGCTGGCATGACTCTGTTCCCATACATTCGGATAGCCTGTTGTACTTGGCCCAGATTGACGAGATACTGTAAGAGCCTGGTGGCCTCTGGCTCTACGATCATAACAGAGGACAGAAATGGTCTTCCATGCGACATCTCGAATGGGCTCAAACTAGCCCACTTTGGGGCATGTTACAAACTCTCATGAGCACTACTGGCAGCAACTGGAGCCAGGACTCAGACGTCTCTTGGCAGTTTTGCCAGACTTCACTTTAGAGTCTGGTTGGCTCTCTCCATTTTTCCAGAAGATTGAGGCTGCCAAGTGGAATGGAGGCGGTACTTTATTCCTAAAGCCTTTTTTTCTTTTTTTTAACCTTAGTTACTTGGGAGATTAAAAAAAAAATATATCCATCATCACTCTGAAGGAACTGGGGTAGTCCAAATTTAGGGACGATTTCTTTAAGAACCCTGACTACCTCCATAGCCTTTTCTGAACAGGTGGGGTAGGCTTCAAAGGTGTCAGTTAGGACCAATATCTGCTTAAATCCTCCACATGGTGGTATGTGGGCAAAATCTAATTGCCAGTCCTCCCTGGAATATGTCCCTCTCCTCTGCACAGGTTCTAATAAAGAAGGTGGTCTGAGCTTGCCTGGGTTATTGTAGGCAGAGTGGGCAAGATTTGTGGAACTGTCAGGTGGTTGCTGCTAGTCCTAATGTGGTGAAAACTCACTGATCGTGTAGCATCTCCGCCCACATAGGAGGAATCACAAAGTGTTTTTACGGCCCTCACTGTGTCCCTCAAGGAAGGACCAGTTTGTTTTCTAAATACCACCAGAGGGCCTTTTAAATTTCCCCTTGTCCTGAGGCCAATTTATCTTCCTGGAGACCATATTTTAATGGTTCCTCAAAAGCAGGGAACAAGGCTAGAGTCTTAAGGGGCTGTAAAGCTGCCCTTTTTCTTCCCTCTCAGCCTTTTGATTTCCCAAGGAGACTTTGGATATGTCTTTTTGGTGCCCCTCACAGTAAATGACTGCCACCTGCTTGGGAAGATGGACTGCCTCCAGGAGTTGCAGAATTTCCTGCCTGCCCTTTATAGATGACTGACGAGGCTACTCTACCAGTGAACCCACCTCCTCAGGGTTTTGAGGGGCAGGTCACCAATGTCCTGACTGCTTGCACGGGTCTGGGAGCACTTGTTCACAGAGTGGCTAATTTCTGGGCTGTACGCATCAAAGTAGCAGGGTTAATAGTAGTGCAAGATTTTATGATCACCTCAGGAGTGTCTAGGAGCATGGCCTAATACTTGGTAAGCTGTTGCCCTCTTACCCACAAGTAAATTTTTGTCTCCAGACTAGCTCTAACCTGATGGGGAGTCAGGACTTCTAGTCTCTCTCCCGAAGTTAACTTTGCAGTTTCTTCAGTTAGTACAGCCGCGAAGAATCTCTGAGTAGGGGACCCTTTGAACCAACTGTGGCTATAGATCCATAGGAGAGTTTTCTACAGGAGTCAAAACAGAATGAAGTAATTGAATTGGTTCACTCATGACATCTAAGATTACCCAGGGTTCCTCAGAGGAGATGGCAATGTCCGTGCATAGAGCCCTCTCCAGCAAATGAGGGTTCTGACTGGCCTGGCCCCTCTCTGGGAGCAGAAACGGTCAGACCTGCAGTGCCATGAGTCAGGTACATTGGCAGCCTCATGCTTGGAGCAGGGCCCAAGCAGTGGCCTGGTGAAGTCGTGTGCCCTTTTTGCAGTCTTCTTGCACTAGAAACAGGAACCTCAGTTGTCCTTGGGTTTTCCCTAGATGACCTGGGTGAGCTTAGAACATTGCCAATTGTGACAGCTATAAACTTAGGCTTCTCCTTTCGTCCCTCCTCTAGGTGCTGAATGCTGAACACAGAAAAGGTCATGTCCAGCGATTCGGCTATAGATGTATGTGGGTCCATCTGAAGTTTTTGTAGCTTATGAGGAATATCTGGGGCTGATTAACAGATGAAATGATGTCCCATCACGCTGTTCCTTCCCTGAAACATGCATCTATCTTAGTATATTTATGAAAGCCTCAACACCCTTCCTTATCTCCCTGGTACGAATAGCTAGCATGTCAGACATCATTCTTAGTCCACAACTAGTATTACAGTCTCAGTTTGGTTCTGTTGAAGAGGGAATAACATTTCCAGGGTGGTTCCTTTCCGTTTTTAAAGCACGCTGTTCATTTCCACGGTTCCTCACCTCTTGCACATTTGTAACTGAAAAAGGCATCTGTACTCAAGCATTTCCTCCCACCTGCGGGACTTCTCTTACGGGCAGGGTAAATTGTGAATTAGAACAGTAAGAAGCTGTCTGTGTGTACCAAGTGCGGCCTCGGCAGCCTGCAGAGTGTGATGGGGCTGAGGAACACTGGGTCGCCCTGGGGAACTTGGCTCTAACAGACTTCCCAAGTCACTTGGAGGGGATGGACCTGACGTAACGGCCTGGGGACTATATGGAAGAAGTCAAGGAGACCTCTCAGTCCCACCAACCAGGTCAAAAAGACCCGCATCCCCTGAGATACACATGGGGGTCTTGGGATGAGGTCATCCAGAATATCTTTCTCCTTCTTAGGTGCCACTCTAAACACTGTAAGTCCTGGGTGTTCCTTTTGATAGAGAGTCACAAAAGACTGACATAAGGCATTTCATTCCACTTGTGTGTTTTAACCAGAAATACTGTAACTGGAGAATAACATCACAGTTTAAATTACTATCCTACACCCATCTCTCACCCTCTCCCAGTTCATACTGAACCCAGCTGATACACAACCTACCATCGTATTGCAACAGTAGATAAGCTGTTCCTGTTTTAGATTGTCAGGATCAAATCTTTCCCTCTCATCAAGAATATGGCCTAGTGGTGAAGTCGGTTAAATCTATGTGGTGGCAAAGTCCAAGAGTTTTCTGGACTGGCTCTGTTTGGGGCCTATAGAGAGGAGGAGACAACTAGTTAGTGAGACCCTGACACAGACTGGACAGACGTCTCTGTCTGAATGATGCCAGCTCATTAAGCACAGAAGAAAGCCCCCTGGGACGCTTTTTCCCAAAGGCTCCTCCACATCATCAGATACTTAGAACAACAGCCTTACTTCTTGGTACCAGTTTTCTGTGTTAGCTAACTTTCCATCGCTATAATAAAATACTTGATATAATTAACTTGTAAAGAGGAAATGTTTATTTTGGTTCACAGTTTTACATGTTTTAGTCCATGGTCAGGTGGATTCATTGCTTTTAGGCTTCTGGTGGGCATGTTAAATGGCAATGGTAGGAAGCATATTGTAGAGCAAACTCTTCTCCCCATGGCCAGTAAACAAAAGAAGAGGAAGGTGAAAGGATCCCATAACTCCTTCAAGAATACACCTTGCAGTGACCTAAGCTGGACTCCCACTATGATCTATCTCCTAAAAATTCCCCCGCCTCCCACTCACTCCACCCTGGGAGCTAAGCTTTTAACACACAGGCATTGGGCAGCATTAAACACCCAAACTATAGCAGCATGCTCACTTTGTAGATTGTTTTGAGGGACATACTGATAATGGATGTGTCAAGTCTAGTAAACAAGCACTCAGTATTTATTATTATTATTATTATTGAGTCAGAAAAATTTCCCTCCCTTTTAAGTACTCGCATGGTATTACAACACTCACGAGGTATTCAGAATGTTCTACTTTGCAGTTACATTTTATTTGGTTGTATTGTGTTTAAATATAAAGTATTTAAAACATGGCTGTATCGGGTTTCTTCAGGAAAACAAACAGCAGGAGACAGACAGACAGACAGAGACAGATAGATACATGCATAGATAGGGATAAGGATTTATATTGGGAATTAGCTTATCCGATTATGTGTGTTAGTCAGTTTTTTGTTATTGTGATGAAATATCTGAGAAAAGCAACTTACAGGAGGCAAGATTTATTTTGACTCAGCGTTTCAGAGATTTCAGTCCATGGCTGCTGGCTCCAAAGCAAAGCGTCATGATGGAAAGGCACGGTGGGGCAATAATGCTCCCCTCAAGGCAGCCAGGTAGCAGAGAACAAGGTAAAGAGACTTGGAAGAAGCGGTCAGGGACCAGATACGTCCTTCAAAGCCATCCCCTCCAATAGCCCCCTCATCCAATTAGGCCCCACCCGATAAGCCCCCTGAGCTATGAGTTTAAGAACAGATTAATCTACTTGAGGAACTGGAGCCCTCATGATGCATTCAGCTCGTCAAATCCCATCACCTGGTGACCAAGCCTTCAGCACAATGGGGTCTTGGGGGGCATGTTGGATCTAGGCCATAGCATTATGGAAGCTGAGAATCCCATAAAATGCCATCTGCTAGCTAAAGAGTAGGGAAGTTGGTGGCATAGCTCCACTCCAGTCCAAGTCTACAGGCCTGAGGATCTGGAGTTCTAGAAGAAACAGCAGATTCACCTTTCCACTGCCATTTCCTTCTATCTGGGGCTTCAGCTGACTGAATGGTGCTCACCTATGCTGGGTGAATGTAAGTCTTCTTTATTCAGTCCACTGATTTGAACACCAGTCTCTTCCAGAAACACTCTCACAGACACACCCAGAAGTAATACTTTGCTAGCTCTCTGTGTATCCCTTAATCTAGTGAGAATGACACCTAAAAATAACCATCAGAGTGCCTAGCAGATAATAAATGCCCCATAAGTATTAGTTGGTATCATTTGATGGCTGTGATTGACTTTTTCACAATACACAGCTTACCTACTAAATTATGACCAGTGGGACAGAGTCTCGTCAGGTGTTTCCACACTTCATCTCTTGGCTCATACCCAGCAGTGTTAGGTACGTAACAGCTGCTCGCTAAGTACTTGTGGAATGGATTATTGACTATCTCATATGACTAAGGAAATGTATCTGATATTTACAGCATTTTTTAGTAAAGATTGTATTTGCCCTGAGTTTCAGTGTTCCCCTACCGTCCTGCTTTATAGTTAGTTGTTTTCATGTCACCCTGTTGGCCCATGACCAGTTTACAGGCCAAGACTGAGTTTCTACCATTAAACTGTTCAGTTTGTTGGATGCTGCCGAAGCTGAATACACAGAAGAGCACTCCTATGAAACCAGTGCCACCTAAACTTTAGAGAACATCACTTGCAGAAACAGTCGCCGGAGCTCTGGTTAGTAAGTACTTGATTTAGAAAGTTGAGATCATCTATTACATGGGAAATGTGAAATGTTGGCAAGTCTTAAACTCACAATTAAAAGAAACTTTATAGAGGTTTTCCCAAATGTGACAATGAGCCTCAAAAGATTTGCATGACATTAACCATAATTATTTGTATACCTCAAACTTTCCTAAATTAACAGCAAAAAACAAATTTTCACCAACTATGCTGGAAGGAGAATTGAATGAACATTTTGTGTCTTCTGTATAAAATGATGCTATAGATCCAGACACTGTAAAATAATAGCTTGGGGAAGAAAAAAAGGGAAGAAATAGATTGCTGGGAACCAGGAAGGATCTGACAGGAAAATTAAAACCTACAGAGAAATCGAAGAGACAGAACACAACACGGAGAAGGGAAGGGACAGTCTGCACTTTCTTCCCAACTACTGGCTTGCAGCTCACAAGAAAGGGAGACGGACTCTACAGAAACACAATAAAGGCTAGGGAACCCAGAGGGCTTCAGGGAAAAATATGGTGGTGGAATAGACCAGTGGGTGCTATGAGCTGTAGGGAAACCACAGGATTCTGTTCCCACTCCAGTCCAAATGCTTGCCATATCCCTGCAGAGAGTGTCCTCAAACCTCGGCTCAAAATAAAACAAACAAAAAACAATAGAAACATGAGAAGACAAGGCAACAAAATGCCCCCCAAAACTCCCAACTCCCCCAGAGCTAAGCCAGAGGGCGTCGAGGGGAGAAAAGTGTAAGCCACACACCCAAATTACTTGAAAGGATGACAGAGGAGGCTAGAAAACAGATCCTCGAGTACTCATCAGGATCACAGAAGGTATAACTAAACAGGTAATAGAAGTAAAATTGAAATTATCCAGCAGCTTTCAGAAGACACTGGTAAAAAGCTAGACAAGCTAAACAAAATGATACAAAACATGGATGACCAGTTTAGCAGACTTAGAGGCCACGAAAAGGTTTCAATCAGAGATCTAGGAGACTAGAATTTTTTTTTAATTTTTTAAATTTTATTTTAATGGTATATTTTAGATGTACATAGTGATAATATTCATCACTGGGGATTTGTACTTGTACATGACATATCTTGTTGCTTCTTTTTTTCCCATTCCCCTCCCCTCAGCCCCTCCTCCCTCCCTATTTACAAAAGATTTGTTTCCATTTTTTCCTTCCATTTCTTATTTCTCTTGTCCCTCTGTTCCTTTCCCCCTCCCTTGTTCCCTTTCCCATTTGGACATTTTCTTCCCTTTCCCAATATAATACATTTCAGTCTTTATATACACTTCGGTTTCTCACATCAGAGAAACTATGTGGTATTTAAACATATGTGTCTGATTTATTTCACTTAAGAGTATGGGGAAGACTAGAAATTATATGGAAAGTATGGGCAGCAGAAGTGACCAATGTGAGGACAGAATTTCAAAACTAGAAGACAATGAACCAAATCTTCAAATAAAAAGGAACAGATACCTACAGGGTGTTGCACTCAAAAAACAAGAACACAGGGAACTTTCGCCAACACAGACCGCATGCTAGCCTATAAAACATGCTTAAGTAAATGCAAAAGAACTGAAACTACAGATAGATCATAGTGCAATGAAACTAGAAATCAATGGCAAAAGAAACCACAGAAACAATGCAAACACATGGAGACTAAACAATACCCTCTTGAATGGGTCACAAATGAAATTAAGGAAGAAATGAGACAGTTCCTACAATCAAATGATAATGCCAGCGTGACATACCAGAACTCAGGGAACACAATGACAGCAGTCCTAAGAGGGAAGTTTATAACCCTGAATGCCTACATCAGAAAAACAGAGAGAGAGAAAAAAAAAGACAGAAAAACAGAAAGCTCAAATAACCTAATGATGTATCTCAAGGTGCACTAGATAAACAAGAACAATCCAAATCTAAAGCTAGTATGAGGAAGAAAAGTATAAGGATCAGAGCATAAATTAATGAAACTGTGACTAAAAAAAAAAATACAAAAATGTCAATGAATCAAAAGTTGATTCTTTAAAAGAATAAACAAAACAGAAAATCCTTAGCCAATCTTACCGAAATAAGAAAAGACCCAAATCCATGCAATTAGAAATGAAAAAGGTGAAATCACAACAGATTCTGCCAAAATCCAGAAGATCACTGGAAACTACTTTGAGAACTTGTACTCTAATAAAATGGAAAATTCAGAAGAAAGGGATAGATTTCTAGACATATGTAAACTACCAAAGCTGAAACAAGGAGACATAAAAACCCTGAATAATCCAATATCAGTCAATGAAATTGAAGAAGTAATTAAAAAAAAAAAACCTACCAACTATGAAAAGCCCAGATCCCAATGGACTCACTGATGAATTCTACAAAAACTTTAGAGAAGATCTAATGCCAATACTCCTCAAACTCTTTAATGAAATTATAAGGAAAGCAGTACCCCCAAAGTCGTTCCTGGAAGCAAGCATTACCTTGAGTCCAAAACCAGAAAAGGATCCAACCAAAAAAGAAAATATAGACTAATCTCTTTAATGAACATAGATATAAAAATTCTCAATAAGATACTGGCAAACAGAATACAGCAAATCGTCAGAGAGAACATACATCATGACCAAGTAGGATTCAATTCAGGGATTGTCCAGCATATACAAATCAATAAATATAAGACCACATATACAGAAGCAAGGACAAAAACCACATGATCATCTCAATACACATAGAAAAAACATTTGACAAAATCCAACATCCATTAATGATAAAAACCCTGAAGAAAATAGTTATACAAGGCCTTTATCTAAATCTGATAAAAAGCCATCTATGGCAAATCAATGGTCAACATCTCCCGAATGCAGAGAGGCTGAAAGCTTTCCCTTTAAAATTAGGAACAAGACAAGGGTGTCTGCTATCACCACTCCTGTTTAATATAATTCTTGAAACATTAGCCAGAGCAGTTGGACAAGAGAAAGAAAAAAAAGGATGTGGATATGAAAGGAAGAAGTTGCCAGGGGATTTAGCTCAAGCGGCAGAGCACTTGCCTAGCAACTGCAAGGCCCTGAGTTCGATTCCCAGCAACACCCACTGAAAAAGAAAGGAAGAAGTTAAATCATGATCCTCTACATAGGAGACCCCAAAAACTCCACCAAGAGACTCCTGGAATTAATAACCAAATTCAGTAGCATAGTAGAATACAAAGTCAACACTCAAAAATCAATAGTGTTCTTATACACTAATAATAAACTCATTGAGAAAGAAATTAGGAGATGATACCTTTCACAATACCATCAAGAAAAATGAAATACTTATGAATTAACCTAAGGTAGTGAAAGACCTCTACAATGGAAACTACAGCACTCTGAAAAAGGAGATGGAAGAGGACATCAGATAATGGAAAGATACCCCCTCTTCCTGGATAGGCAGAACCAATGTAGTCAAAAAGGTCAAACTTCCAAAACTGTTATATAGATTTAATCTAATCCCAACCAAAATATCAGTAGCATTCTACACAGAACTAGAGAAAGCAATCGTAAAATTCATGGAACCAGAGAGACCTAGAGTAGCAAAAGCAAGTGTGTGCAAAAAGGGCACAGCAGTGGGCATCACAAGCCCGGCTTCAAGTTTTACTACACAGCTGGGCTGGGATTTAGTTCAGTGGTTAGAGTGCTTGCACCAAAAGAAAAAAAAAAAAAGTTTTACTACAAACCTGCAATGATAAAAATAGCATAGTAATGCCAAAACAAAAAGACAAAACAAATAAAAAACCAGACTTGTAGATCAACAGAACAGAATAGAGGATGCAAAAACAATTCCAGGCATGCTCAGCCTCCTTGTCTTTGACAAAGGGGGCCAAATACTTTAACTGGAGGAAGAAAGAGAGCCTCTTTAATAAACAGTGCAGGGAAAACCAGCTATCCACACACCGAAGGTTGAACCTAGAGCAGTGATGGGGAACCTTTTAGAAACCAAGTGCCCAAACTGCAACCCAAAACCCACTTATTTATGGCACAGTGCCAACACTGCAATTAAACCTTAATACTCAGGTTTTAGTTTAGAAAAAACAACTCATACATTAACATTTTTTGTCTTAAAAGAAAAACAAGTAACACGTGTGCCATAGGTTCACCACTACCGGCCTAGACCCATATCTCTCATCATGTACTAAACAAATCAAAATGGATCAAAGATCTAAATACTAAAACAGAAATACTTAATCTGTTGGAAGACAAAAATAGGTAAAAATCTTGAAGACACAAGTGTAAACTAAGACTTTCTGAACAGAGTCATGATTGCACAAGAAATACTACCAATAATCAAAAACTGAGATCACATCAAATCAAAAAGTTTCTGCACAGCAAAGGAAACCACCAACAGAGTGAAGCGACAACCTATAGAACTGGAAGATATTTTTGCCAGCTACTCCTCAGACAGAGCACTAATATCTAGACTACATAAAGAACTCAAAACAACTATACTTCCTAAATTTAAGGACTCAATCAAATTAAAACAACATTGAAATTCCACTCACTCCACAAAGAATGGCTATCATCTAGAAATCAAATAATAACAAATGCTGGTGAAGCTGTGTGTTGAGGGCAGAGGAACCCTTCTTCATTGCTGGGAGTGTAAACAGGTACAACTACTGTGGAAATCAGTATGGAGATTCCTCAAAAAACTAAAAATAGAAATTTCATTTGACTCAGCTATTCCCGGTCTAGGTATCTTCCTAAAAGATTTAAAGACATCACATAACACTGATACATGCATACCATATTTATAGCGGCACAATTCATAAGAGCTAAATCTTGGAAGTAGCCTATATATTCATCAACAGGTGAATGGAAAAAGAAAATGTGGTATTTTTACACAACAGAGTACCACTGTGCCAGAAAGGAGGATAAACTAAGCATTCATAGGAAAATGGGTACACCTAGAGACCATAATGTTAAATGCAGTAAATCAGACACACAAGCTTAAATATAGCAGTTTCTCTTATACGAAAAACCCAATATGGAAATAAAGTGAAAAATAAAATACAGACAATAGGAGAAAAGAGAGAGAAAAAAAGTTATTGTAATCTAGCACAGACAATGCTAGTTCTAAAGTGTATCTTGATTTACTGTAATCGTCTTACATGTTTTATGTTTTTTGGCCTGTTGGTCTGGCTGTTAATGTGTGTTTACAATAATTGACTTGATAAAGACATATAAAATAAATAAATGAGTCAGATGCTGGCAAAAAAAAGTTTTCTTAAAAATGGGGATGGTGGGGAAGGATACAAAAAAGCACAGTGATGTGTTATATACCCAACTCTCCACATGAAGGTGATCATTATGTACTGCAAAGTATACTAACAGAAAAATGTAATACAATAAGATGATACCATAAAATTGTCACATGAAGAAATGTTAAAAGAGAATGTAGCCCCAAAATGTAAGGGGAAAGCATTATCTGGCCATTAAAAAAATATTAATTATTTTTCTAGATTTTTACATCTGTATTATCTGTCAACTTTAAAATTTTATAATTTGTTGTGATTTTTTAAAATTCTAAATAAACAATCATATTTGCACCTCAATGTCTTTTCCCAAATTATATAAACCTCAGGCTCCACAAAACCTGGAAATAGCCTTGTTGATTTTTTTAAATAAAATTCTGGTCAGATCACATCACCACTCCCCGCCCCGACTTTTAAATGGCTTTCCTTGCTCTGAAATCCCAAGTCATTATCATGCCCAGCTCTGCCTGTCTCCCTGTGCTCTTCTGCTTGACCTTAAACTCCAGCAACACAGGACTCCTTTCCTCAGCTCCTCCCAGGCCCAAGGAGATTGTTTTCTATTTAATTATGTACAGTGTCTGTTTGTCTGTATGCTCTGAGACAGGGTCTCGCTCTGTAGTTCAGGCTAACCTTTGCAGTGATCCTCCTGCCTCAGCCTCCTGAGTGCTGGGATTATAGGCGTGTGCCACCACACTTGGGTTCCTACATTATTTTTAGAAAATTCATAAATTTGAAAGCATGAATGAGAAGGAAAATGTACTGAAACTTTGCGCATCACAATAAAAATTTGAAAACAAATATCCTTCCACAGTATACTTTATACTTAAATAAACTAGGCTATATACATGCAAGTGTAGACACACCTACACACATGCGTGCACACACACACAAAGATACACAGGAATACAAAGAAAGCAATTAAAATGTCTGTAACATATTGTCAAGTTTTTAAAAATCAAATTTTAAAGCTTATGTAGAGTTGACATTTCACTTTGTAAAGTTACATACACACATGTATTTGGGTCCAGAGACATGTCTAAAAGGAAGGCCATGAAAATGGGAACTTTAGTTAACTCTGCGTGCTGAAATTGAAGAGAATTTTCACTTTCTTCTCTACACTTTCCTGTATAGCTTGTATTGTTTAGAGGAGTGTATCCCTGATTATAAAAGCAATATAATTCCTCATTGATTTGTTTGAATCCCCCAGAATATCTGGCAGGGCAAGAACTGTGTCTAACTGATTACTATATCCCCAGCACTCTGCATGGCTCCTACACAACAATAATCACGGAACACACGTGCTGCCGGTAGTGCCAACTTTATCTAAAGCAGATCCCCTTTCTTCTGCTGGATGTCGCTGTAGCTGATGTAGCACCTAGATAGTGGCTATTCTGCCATTGCCAGGAAAGGTAACCTGAGAAGACAGACTTGGCTAAAGATAGGAAGAGCCAGGGCCTTGAACTTGACACTGAGCCAATGAATTAAAACACTCTGGGCCCGTCTACATCCAGACATTTGCTGTTGGAGCTGCTAGAGTCCAGGTTTTTGCTGCATGCGGCCACCATCACCCTAAGAAAATGAGTGAATGGATGAATGATTCAAGCCCCTACCATAAAAACCCCAACTCCCCTAGAACTCAGGGCAAGTCTTACCTTGCAGACTTCAAAATCTTCTTACTGTTATTAAGCAACTCAAGGCTACAAGACAATAAAATCTTGATTATCTGGAAGTTAGCTCATTTTAGTTTTCTAGATAAAGTTAGTTTTTAGGTGGAAGCCTCATCTTTGTAATGGAAAAGAATTCTCCCGAGGACTTTATTTAAAAACAAGGGTAATAGTCTTAGGGAAGTTCCAGGGTCAAAACACACTCAGTCCAGTCTCCTGAAGTTTAGCATACATAAGAATAGCTTTTAAAAAAGTAAATTTCCCACTGGGCATGGTAGGGCACACCTGTAATCTTACCACTCAGGAGGCTGAGGCAGGAGGATTGCCATGAGTTTGAGGCTAACCTGGGCTACGTAGTAAATTCAAGGCCAGCCTGGACTACATATGGAGACCCTGTCTCAAAACAAAACAAAACATAAATTCCTGGGCTCCACTACTGGAGGTTTTAGATTCAGCAGATGGGATGGAGTCCAGGATTCTGCATTTTAGCAAGCATTCTGATGAAATTGGTCCGCAAATCACACTTCACTTTAACCTTGGGAATAGAAGCACAGGAAATGGTATTCCCACAATAATCAAGGGAACAGATTTAAGGGATGGAAAGATCCAGAGACTGGGAGCCATATTCTGGCTTTGTTATTCACCAAAATATGACACTAATCGGGCAGATTGCTTAACTTCTCTGAGTCCAAATGTCCTCATTTATTTAAAATAACAGATCAACAGTTCTCTGCATTGCCACCTCTCAAGCTGCTGTAAAGACCAAGTGAGCTCAGTAACTCTGTTGCACATAACAAAATGCTTTGTTAGGACTGTGGCATTAACCGAGCTCCTTAATTAAAAAAAAAACTATCTGCATTCATTAATCTCTGTTTATTGAAAAAGAAATGGAGACTCATATTTTATAAAGATTGTTATGTGGTCAAACTATAAAAGAGATTTTGCGTAATTTCTGTTCAACTTGACTCTTTGCCCAGAACATCTTATTCTTATGTTTTCTAACTAACTGTTTTCATGGGTCATCAATTTGGTAAATAATGTACAATTATGAGTAGATTTTCCACCAAAGGGAGCTTCTTTGACTCCAGCAAAAATTAATGAGCTCAAGAGTACCTCCCACATCATTTCATTCCTATGACCTTCTATCTGAAAACAGAGCAGTGGCTGCCAGGACCTTGGAGTGAGGGGAATGTGATTATAAAGTGCAGCAGGTGGGAGGCTCTGGCGTGCTGGAACTATTCTGCATCCTCATTGTGTTGGCAATCATAGGAATCCTGATATATGCTAAAATTTATAACACTATACAAAAAGAAACAAAGATAGGAAGTTTTAACAAAAGACAGGAAACAAAGATAGGATGTTAATTTAAAAATATAAATTAATTGGCCCAACTTGGGGTGATTGTTTTCCTCACCTAGAGAATAGCAACCTGAAAGGTTGGAGCCTATGTAGAGAGGGAAGGAGAATCAGAAGCCCAAGGTAGGCCGGGAGGGAGAGTGAGAACTGCATGCTGGGCAAACAACTGAATGAAGTACTAGTTCATTCCTTTTCTTTTTGGGGAGTTATTTCCCGAAGGTCAGTTTTACCTACTTTGGAGCTATGTTAGCCAGTTTTCTATCACTGTCAGTTGCCTGAGAAAAACAACTTACAGGAGGAAGCCTTTGGTTTTGGCTCATGGTTTTGGAGGTTTCAGTCCATGGTTGCTGGCTCCATTGCTTTTAGGCCTGTGGCGAGGCAGAAACATCATGGTGGGAGAATGTGGCAGAGGAAAGCTGCTCACCCCCTGGTGGCCAGGAGGCAGGGAAAGAAGGAAACAGCCAGGGACAAGGGCTGGGGACTAAACATTCCCCAATGTCATACCTCCATGGTCCACTCCCTCCAACAAGGCCCCCACCTCTTTTCTCCACCATCTCCCAATAATGGCATCAAATTACTGTCTCGTCAGTGGATTAACCCACTGATGAAGTTAGAGTCCTCATAAGTCAATCATTTCCCAAATGCCATCCTCTGAACACACAGGCTTTTGAGAGGACATTTTAGATTGAAATCATAACAGGGCCTCCTCCTTCTCTTCCCAAGGGTAAAGCTGTACCAATTAGCATGGGTCCTTCTTTCAGTGATAAAGGGAATTAAAATTGAGGCTATAGCACAGATTCATAGGCAAAAGCTTTAATGGAGAAGAGAAAATGGGAAGGGGCTTCAGTTTGAGGAGAAGAGCCGAAGGAGACACAACTCTGAAGAAGGAGATCAGACTGGTCTATTAAAAGGGAAAAGGCCAGCTTTTACAGGCTTGCTGAGTGGCTAGGGTTGGGCTGATCCTTATCTCAGTGTTAGCTTCTGTGGCTCTAGGCTCTGAAGACGCCTTTATGACTTGGGGGAGGCGGGTAATCTGCTTCCCAGGAGTCTCAATTTTGCAGAGGTTCTGGTAGAATCTAAGGTAAGTACAAGTTTAGGACAACAACTGGAGACATTTAGGTGCTCATTTCAGGAGATTCTGAGTGGAACACTGTAAACATAGGCAGCTGAATGTCACTGTCAATGTCTTATTCTGGTGTCCTCAGTCTTGAATGGAGATCAGACAGGTTTTGTCAACTTAGGGTTGACCACACTTGCATTACTGGTTTTTAGATACCCACTCCTTACATAATTAACATGCCTATAAGCAGGTCTGAGCAGGGATCTCGGTTTCCAGTCAATAAAAAATGAAGGCAGAGATGTCATGCTTTGTCCTGTTTTTAGTGACCCCTTGGGCATTTATAGGTCCAGATAGAGTCACAATTTTTAACCAGAGCACTTTTTAAGTCCCTGTCTGCCTCAGAAGGGAACGCAAATCATGTTTTACATGGGTATGGGCCCAGAAGTTTGTCCTCTGTCCCTCTGTGATGATCCCCAACAGTGTATTTTCTGATTTCGTTTATTCTTGGAGACGCTGTGGCGAGGGCCTCTCAGCTGTAAGGATGTACCTGGTTATCAGAGTTGATGAGATTGTTTGGGAAGGTGATGGGGTAGGGGAGAAGACCTGCCACACTTTCAATGGGTGACAGGTCCTCAGTTAAGGCCCAGGAGTGCACCTGCCCTTTGGCCCCATGAAGGTTTCTAATTATCTCAAAACTATCCCAGTTAGTCACTAATTTCTCCTACAAAACTCTCAACATTGGTTAATTTGACCTTTACTTTCCAGATTACCTCAGGCCCAATTTTACTCAGAACACTTAATTTGCAAAGCAAAGCAAAGCATTGGTTTTAGCAACTAACTCAGACACACTCAGGGGAAAAGGCATTTTCTACATTAGCTCATGCACCTCTTTCTTGTAGCTCCTAGAGATATAATTCAAGACAAATCTGTAATTTGTAATTTTCTGGGAGCTGTTTTAAAAAGTGAATATATTTTGTTTGTGCTTTTTTGTATATGGTACTGGCGATTGAACCCAGGGTTTCCCTGCACGCTAGACAAACACTCTGCCGCTGAACCTCACCACCAACCCTGGTGAAAACAATTTTCTGGTTTTTTTTAAATTTATTTTATTTTAATGGTACATTTTAGATGTACATAGTGATAACATTCATATTTCATTTACCCAATATATCAAAATATTATCATCTCAACTTGTAACTAATATGAGAACTATTAATGCACTCTCTTTTTCGTGCTAAGTCTTTGAAATCCAGCATGTTTTATAGGTAAAGGGCATCTCGCTTTGGGCTAGCACATACCTACAGTTACAGCTGAGGTGGAAGACAGATCGATCTACTTCTGAAATCCAATGCAAATAGTCTCACTGATCATTACTGAGTATCTGAACCTCTGCCCAAGCTCTCCATCCCAACACTGGTCAACATACACCGGTGAGCCTGTGATGCACCCGGCACTGTGCTGGAGGTCAGAAATACAGAGGTGAACAAGACACTGTCCTGAAGCTCAGCCTACCGGGGTGAGAGACCCACAGACAACCACAATATGAGGTGAAAGGCCCACGGCACCCATGCGCACTACCGTAAGAGCGCCTGAAGAAGGAGCCAAGTGCCCTCAACAGAGTTTTAGAGGGGGTCTGGGGAAGGGCATTCCGGGGTGCAGCTTGCCCAAAGGTGCTCAAATGAGGGATGGTGGGGCCCGGGCCTGGGGACCCTCCCAGGCGTGCGCATCTGGGCAGAGTAGAGGGAATGGGGAGACAGGCAAGGGCAGACAGACTGGCCGCAATGAGGGCCCTTGCCTCTGTCTTCCACCTTACCCCCGGGCCTCCGCGAGCTCGGGTGGCCGGATTCCTTCTGCTCGCGGCCTCCGCCGCCGCCCGGGCCACTGCCTTGCAGGTCTCTCGGGGTTCCAGGCAGGTCTCCACCGTCCTAGGGGCTGGCTCCCTGCTCCCCACCGCCCAGCACGGCTGGTGCGCAAAGGAATTTACGGGGAAACTGGAGACTTGAAAGGGAGGACGCTCGGGGCGCCGCGGCCTGCGGGGGTTCCCCCGGGCCTGGGGTCTCGGAGGAGTTGCGGGGGTTTCCCCGGGCCTGGGGCGCCTTTCAGCCTCGCGGGCCGAGCCGACGCGTGACCGCTAGGCGTGCAGCCCCAGGAGGCGCCGCCACGGAAGAGGCGGGCGCCGCGCATCCTGAGCGCGGGAAACAGACCCGGGCGGCCCCGGCGTGAGGCGGCGCCCGACCCCACAGCGCCCCCGGCCCTGTGGGCTCGGCCCCTCCTGGCGCGTCTGCGAGAAGAGGGCGGAGCAGCCTGGCCCCCGCAGCCAATGAGAACGGTGGGTTCCTGGTCCGATCCCCGGTGCGCCTCACCATTGGTCGCCGACCGGGTCTCGGCCCACCGAACCTCCGCGACTTAAGCCAATCGCGAGGCGGCGGACGACTCCGCGGCTCCCGGGGCGGTGGCGGCGGCGGTGGCGGCGGCGGCGGCGGCGGTGGCGTGCGCGGGGCAGAGCGCGGCCCGGGCCACCTCGGTGTGAAGCGACGCGCGTCCTCGCCGTCCCCGCGCGGCGCCCGGCACAATGGAGCCCGCCGTGTCGCTCGCGGTGTGCGCGCTGCTCTTCCTGCTGTGGGTGCGCGTGAAGGGGCTGGAATTCGTGCTCATCCACCAGCGCTGGGTGTTCGTGTGCCTCTTCCTGCTGCCGCTATCGCTCATCTTCGACATCTACTACTCCCTGCGCGCCTGGGCGGTCTTCCGGCTCAGCAGCGCGCCGCGCCTGCACGAGCAGCGCGTGCGGCACATCCAGAAGCAGGTGGGCGCCGGGCCCGCGCCGCGGAGGGGCCGAGCCGGGCGGGGACGGTGCGGGCCCCCCGAGGGGAGAGGGTCCGTGAGGCCAGGGCAGAGGTTAAAGTTTATTTTGCAGCTGCAGGGTGCTTCGGACGCAGTGCAGAATAAAGGACGGCGAGCAGGTAGAATCCAGCCCCCAGCCGTGAGAGCGACCCCGGCGGGGAGGGCTCCCTCCTGATCGAGGCGGCCGTCTGTCCACTGCAGCTGGACAGCCTCCCGTGTGCCGGCCTCCGCGTCTCCCAGGCTGGGGCTGGCGTGGGCTTCCGGCCTGGGCAGTGTCTTGGCTCCTTCTGCCCCTCCTTATGTTCCGCTTTTAATTGGCATCAGGTTGCTGAGAGCTTCTGTTTCCCTGTTCTGATGGCTCCCAGCTGGCAGGAGCCTGAAGACGATGCAGAAGGACCTTCCACGAGGGACCAGACCTTGGGCCAGGGGCAGGCGGGGCACCGTCTGGAAGTGTTTTGCACTGCTGCTCCCGGTTTTGCTGCTCACAGTCCAGCTCCGCAGCTCTGCCTGCCCTCTGTCTAGCTGCGCCGTCTTTCCCAAGCTCTTTGAGTCCAGAGTCTCGATTTACCTGCTGGTCTCCCTGATCAGACCGTGAGCTCCTAGAAAGCAGGACTGTTATCTGACCCCCTGGCCCATGGGGCCTG
This sequence comes from Hystrix cristata, assembly GCA_004026905.1. Taxonomy (NCBI): domain Eukaryota; kingdom Metazoa; phylum Chordata; class Mammalia; order Rodentia; family Hystricidae; genus Hystrix; species Hystrix cristata. Next base: position 59,528 of record PVJO010001538.1, read on the forward strand.
GCTCGTAGCAGCATAGTGAGTACTTACTAACCCACACTAAATAGAAGGGCTCTCTGTAGACAGAAAACCAGGGACCCAGGGGACAGCCTCCTGCCCTGGACCTGCCATGTGCCACAGCCTTTGCCGTTGCTGTCCATTATTTATAATCATCACAGTAGTGCTTATAGGTCTTGCACCTGTTTTACTAATGGGAAAAATTGAGGTTCACATCGTGAGTCATGTTGCAGGATGACTGAACTAGTAAATGAGGCTGGAACCCTGGTTAGCTTGAGGTAAGTCTGATTCTGTTGCCTGACACTTGGCAACAGCTGCCTGACCAGTGGCACTGTTTTCTGCTCCCTACCTCTTTGGCATGTGCCTAGTGCCAAGAGTGATTTTTCTAGGCATTGCCTCCTCACCTAGAATCTTAACTCCCATTAGAATCCAATGCATCTAGTGTTTTCAGGGTTTTGGCTTCTACCTCAGGCCTCACCACAGTAATTGTAGCCCACTGCCACACACCCCTGGGCTTGGGTTAAATTTTGGACTGCCAAGGACCGGGCCTGATTGGTCGTGGAATCCCCACCTCTCCTCCCTTCACCCCCAACTCATGGGAATCCCTTTCTCAGTGCCCTCCCCCAAGCTTGAGCATCTCCACTCTGTGTGGCAGCCCCAGCCTCTGATTGCAAGAAAGCCTTTCCCATCATGACCTCTTTGCCGAACCAGCTCCGCTGCTGCCTCCCCCAGGAAACCTGACCAGGATTTGACAAGACTCTTGGTTGCAAGTGATAGAGAGTCAGTTTAAAGTGACTTGAGCAACAGGGAGCTTTACTGGCTGCCATCCTAAAAAGTCTAGCAGTAAAAGTGGCTTAGGCATAGCTGAATTCCCTTTTATAACAACCAATACGTGCCTCGCTGGCAGGTGTCCATCTCAGCAACAACAGAACTCCTGTTCCTGATGACTTGTCATCCCCTGGGACACTTGTTCACTGTGCTTTGTGCTCTACTCACTTACCTTCAAAGTTTTGCCAAAGCCCTTCTTTCTACTGGCTTCCTGGTCCTTCCCCTTCTGTCCCTAGCAGAATGTCCACGAGTGTAGATAGGCTACTGCGTAGGACAGGGCTTGACACAGAATGAGCACAGTAAGTGTTAGTGGTTCTTCTGTGGACTGTTAGGCAAGTCCAGCTGTCCTCCTGGGCCTGCAGTCAGCCCTGGCTGAGCATCTGACTCTGCGAGTCACTGATCGTATGGTCTTGGGCAAGTTATGTTACCTCTGAGTTTCCTCATCTGGAAGGTATTCATTCCTCCTGCTGGGGATTGTTGTAAACATGAGCAAGGCATTAAACCATAGGTACCTGGCATGGTAGGATCACCCAATAAATGGTAATCACCCTTGTTACCATTGTAAAACCTTTCCTGAACTTCCTTTCAGGAAAACCTTTCCTGAACTTCCCAGTTAATGTTTTTGAAACACTCTGGTGCTGTATTCTGGCCCTCTCTCCCTCCTACATGGTGGTATGGCAACATGTTGGCTGGCTGTGCTGGCCAGAGGTGAGGGCCCGAATCCAAGTCCATTTCGTCACCCTGTTCCTCCCAGTGTCTGGGTGGAGGCGTCCTTCCCAGATCCCCCTCCCTGAAAGCCAGGTTTCCAGCTGCTCCGAGGGTCCATGTTGGAGCCGGCTCAGCCCCTGTCCCTGGTTGCAGGTACGAGAATGGAAGGAGCAAGGCAGCAAGACTTTCATGTGCACAGGGCGCCCTGGCTGGCTCACCGTCTCACTGCGGGTTGGGAAGTACAAGAAGACACACAAAAACATCATGATCAACCTGATGGACATCCTGGAGGTGGACACCAAGAAGCAGGTGAGAGCACACCAGTTCCGGCCCTGGGAGGGTTGGCGTGCGCCTGGTGTGAGGGACCCACAGGGGGTGATGTTAGCCAAGCGCATTCCAGAGTGGACAGGACCATGGCCTGTGGTCATCAGGAAAGGCTTTGCCCACCAGTGCTGCCCTCCCAAGCCTTACAAGACGAGAGACACCAGCCCCATCCCACAGACTGGCGAACTGAGAGTTCAGGTGGATCTTTTCAGTTCTGTAGAAGTCAAGGGTGGGGAAACCACGGGCAGAAATGAGAGACAAAGGGAATCTACTTGTCCATTCCTGGGAGGGAAGCGTGTTGGTAAAAGGCAGACTGGAGGTGGCTGAAAGGGGAACTTCTTACAACTTCCTAGAAACTCACTTCTGTAGTACCCTGGAAATAACACATATATACTCTTTGGTCAGCCTAGTACTTCTCCTTCTTGAAATCTTGCTTAAGGAAAAAGGAGATAGGCTTAAATGTAGTTAAAGATGCCCAACACACAGAGGTTGTATCACATCTTTATTTCTAGTCAGAGACAACACAATGCCCAATAATCAGACTAAAAACAGCTTTTCTGCAGTAACTTGGTATACAAGTTCCTTCACTCCCAAGTTTCCTGCGTCCCTTGGTAATCCCTTCCTTCAACACCCCACCCTCACCTGGCCTCTGCCCCACAGCCTCAGGCAGGGAGTAATCCTTTCACTCTGCCTAATCTGCTGTCACAAAGATTTCCTCTACGAGTTTTATAGAAACTGTAAGTGAAGCTGTTTGGGCCTGGAGTTTTCTTTGTGAGCAAATTTTTAACTACAAATTCAATTTCTTTAATAGATATAGGGCTTTTCCATTTGTTTCTTTCTGGATGAGCTTTGGTAGTTTGTGTCTTAAAGGCGTGTGTTCATTTCTGTATTGTCCTTAACATCTGTAGAATCTGTAGCTGAGCCACCACATTCATTCTTCATGCTGGAAATTTGTACCTGCTTTCTTTTCTTCCTTTTTTGGGGGGTTCTGGGGATCAAACTCAGGGCCTTGTGCTTGCTAGGCAAGCACTCTACCACTGACTAAATCCCCAACCTCTCTTTTCTTCCTGATCAGTTTGGCTAAAGGCAAATCAAGTTTATTGATTCTCAAAGCACTAGCTTTTGACTTCATTGATTTCGCTTTGATCTTTGTTATTTCTTTTCTTTTACTTTTGACTTCATTTTACTCTTCTTGCAGTGATGGGGTTCAAACCCAGAGCCACGTGCATACAGGCAGAGCCCTTGCTCTACCCCTGAGCTACATCTCCAGCCCCTTTTTGTAGCCTTTTTATTTTTATTTGTTTTATTTTTTTGAGGCAGGAGCTCACTAGGTTGCTCAGGCTGAGCTCTGAACTTAATCTTCCTGCCTCAGCCTCTCAGAGTGCTGGCGTTACAGGCATGCACCACCACACTTGACTGTTTCTGTAGCTTTTTAAAGTTTAGGTCATTAGTTTAGCTTTGCTTTTTTTCTAACATAGATGTTTAGTACTATAAATTTTCCTAAGCACTGTTACAGAGACAGCACACAAATTTCATTATGTTTTCATTTTTATTCTGTTCAGAATACTTTCTAATTTCTTTTTTGATATATGCCTTGATGTCTGGGTTATTTATGTTGTCCTGATTTATAAGTTTGTTGTTTAGTTTCCAAATATTTGAGAGTTTTCCAGAAAGATTTCTAATACTGATTTCTGATTTAATTCAAATTATTGTCGGGAAACATAATTTAGATTAGAAAGCTTTTTAACCTACTGAGACTTAACTTTATTACCCTGAATATGTTCTATCTTGGTATATATTCCTTGTTACCTGTATATATTATATGTATATCTTGCCGCTTTGGAGTGACATATTCTATAAATGTCAAAAAGGTCACATTAGTTAATAGTTATGATCAGGTGTCCTGTGGCCTTACACATTTTCTCTCACATATTTTACTGATTGTGGAGATAGGGATAATAAATCTCTGTCTATAGCTGTGGATTTGTTTATTTCTCTTGCATTTCTATCAGATTTGCTTCATGTATTTTGAAGTTCTGTTTTTATGTTTAAGATTTTTATGTCCATAGCTCAGCTCACAGATGCAATATTCTTTTTTTAAAGTTCTTTTTTCTCTGTTTCATTTTGGATAGTCTCTGTTGCTGTGTATTTAAGTTCACTGATCTTTTCTTCTGCAGAATCTAATTTGTTCAATTCAGTGTATCTTTCATTTCAGGCATTGTGGGTTTCATTTCTAGAAGTTTGATTTGTGTCTTTCTAATATACTTGTAATGTCTCTGCTTAAGTAGCTGAATGTGGGGAATGCAGTTAAAATAACTGCTTTGGAGTTCCTATTTGCTAATTTGAATATCTGTGTCAGTTCTTGGTCTGTTCTGCTTAATTGATTTTTTCCTCCTTATGGGTTGAGTTGTCCTGCCTCTTCGCATGCCTGGTGAATTTTGATTCGATTCTGACATTGTATCTTATTGGATGCTGGATATTGTCGTATTCCGGAAAGCCCTGAGCTTTGTTCCAGGAGAACAAATCTAAGCTAGTTGGGAACAGTTTGATCCTTTGGGGTCCTGATTTTCTTAGGTGGCACTGGAACAGCATTTAATTTAGGGTGACTTGATCCACACTGCCAAGACAAGACCATTCTGAGAACTCTGCTGGAGGCCTTGTGAATCGTGGGGGTTTCCCAGCTGGCTGTGGGCACAGGTGCCATGCTCTGTGAACCCTGCTCCCCTCACCTGTTACCTTTCCTAGTGGCGCCTTCCCTGGCCTTGGCCGCAGGTAAAATCCACCTGTGCATACACCAGTTGGTACTTGGTTGAATATGCCAGAGGCACCCTTCACAGTCATCCTCTCTGTATGGCATTCTCTTCCCCGGTGGGTGGTCTGCAAACTCTCTTCCCCTGGGTCATCGCCACCTCTGCAGCTTAGTGCCCAGGGTCTCACAAGACCCCTCTTGGCCCTGTCTGCTCCAGGCAGTGAGCGAAGGTTTTCACAGAGCTTGTTCCCTGCCTCTCTGGGTCTCTGACCTTCAAGTCCTGTGTCTACTACATTGAAAACTCTTGTTTCTTAGATTTTTGTCTGGGTTTTGTGATTAGTTTGTTTGGGGGGTGTGTGTGTTTTCAGACAGCAGGTAAATCTGGTCCCTGTTGCTCCATCTCAGCTGGAAGCAGAGTCCACTTGATGGCATATTGTGTTGATTACAAATCATGTTTTATAAGAAAGTAAATGATAAGGGACGATGATCAGCATGCTAAGTTTTTTTTAAAGGGAGGACAACATTATATGTATATGTGAGTTTGTAGTACAAATTAGAAATGGAGATATTTAGATGCATAATGGAAAAAATAAACCCACTCCATTATTAACATCAGCAATTCTGAAGAACTAGGATGGATTTTTGTTTTCTTCGTTATTTTTGCTAAGTCTTTCAAACGAGTATTTCTCTTGTAATGTAGAAAAAGAATAAAACATTTATTATAAGGTATTTTAAAGGCTCTGGTTCAACCCTTGCTAACCCAGAGCCAGAGCAGGTAAAAGCAGTGTGGTGTTCTAGAAGGGGCCAGTAGAGGCTGCAGAAGGCCTGTGGCAGGTGTTTGGGAAGGCGTGGAACGGCTGGCGTGCAGGAAACCTCGTCGGGCCTGGCCACCGCCTTGAGACCTGGTTTCTTTTTTGTGGCCACAGATTGTCCGCGTGGAGCCCTTGGTGTCCATGGGTCAGGTGACCGCCCTGCTGACCTCCATGGGCTGGACACTGCCGGTGTTGCCTGAGCTCGACGACCTCACAGTGGGTGAGGACTCATGTTCACAGGCAGGAGGAGTCAGATGGTCGTGGGACCAGAGCGGCGGGGCCTTGGCCACCTTCCCTCTGGTCCAGACGTGGCCACTCTCCCTTCTGGGACAGATTTCACCCTGTCATACTTACCTAGCACCAATGACAGGGCTTCCTCATCTGCCACTCTGAGCAGCTCAAGTTATCAGAGGTGCTTTTTAGTCTGCAGCTTAGATCTGCTTCCCTGTGGCGTATGTCCATTATTCCCTTCCTGCCCATGGAACACACAGAAGTCCAGTCCCCCTTTCTTCCCACAAGGACTCACAGGAAGCCTTTTCTCATCCATCAGAAGCACCTTCTGCTCCCCTGACCATTTCCATGGGTCACAACTCCCAGCCCCCTCAGCACCCTTCCTTCTCCCTAGAGTCCCCTCGAAATGCATGCCCAGAGGTTCCTCAGTAGAGCGGGGCAGAGGCGGGGTGTGAGTACCCTTTAGGGGTCTGCCCACCCATCCCTCTGCCTCTTAAGGCCCTCAGCTCCACCCCTCTCACTTCTGCTCACTAAGTTAATAGCCTCATTTCTGCCACCCCTGCCCTGCGCATCACAGCTCTGCATGTGTCCCTGCAGGGGGCTTGATCATGGGCACGGGCATCGAGTCATCATCCCACAAGTATGGCCTCTTCCAACACATCTGCACCGCCTATGAGCTGGTCCTGGCCGACGGCAGCTTCGTGCGATGCACACCGGTGAGTTGAGTGGTGGGGCATCCATACCAGCTTGCTCTGGGCTCCCCGGGGGGACTGCATTTCAAATGTACCTATTCAGTCTGTATCCGTAATTCTAACAAAAGTTTGGGAAGCCTCTTCTGAGAGTTTAGGCACTGTTGTGAATTCTTTCTATGTACGTTAAGGCGTTTATTCCTTCCAACACCCAATGAATAAGTACTATTATTACCCTCACTTTACAGGTAGGAAACTAGAGAGCACAGAGGGGTTTGTAACCTTGGCCTGGGTCACACAGGTAGTGAATCCTACAGTTGGGACTCAAACTCAAATCATCAGGCACGCAGATCCTTGCCCTCAGCCATTCGTTAGCCCAGGCTGCCTCTCCAGAGTGGGTCAGGCCTCAGCATCAAAGCCCTCTGTCATGTGTCGTGAGGTGTAGCCAAAAGCAATTAGGCTGTTTTGAGAAAAGATAATTCTGCCACCCAAAGTAGGATGCAGATATTTAAGTCATTTTACTTAAAGAGCGGGAGTGATTTGAAACTGTTAACAAGGTGTGTCCTAGAATATGTAAGGAGCTCTGGGGTGGGAGGGACAGCCACTGCTTTGAAAGTAGATATTCCAGGAGAGCCACCAGGCTGCTGGCTGCACAGAGGGTGTGAGTCCAGGGAAAGGAGCCCTGTTAGGAGTGCTGGCCTCGGAGAGATCACCGTGGTCAAGCCTGTCATCAGCTCAGCATGATTTCCTGAATGCTTGCCCAGGCCCTGCCTTTGACCTGTTTACCACCAGCAGAGGCAGGAGGCACACATTTGTGATGAACTGCCTTCTCCGAGGCCCAGCTGCTTCTTGGATGAGTGCATGGTCAGGAGGATGAGGGGTGCTATGTGCAAAGCCAGGCACTCAGTGGGTGTCTGCCTTTGATTGACTGCCGTGATCTGGACTGGGCAGGTAACTTGTGGCCCAGATGGGAGATCGCTTGGCCTGAGTGCTACTCCAGAGGCTTCTCCTAGCCTGCCACAGAGCCGCCTTGCCGTCTCCATACCCACCACTAAGGGCATTTGGGTGTGGCAGAGACCACACAGGGCTGGCCCACTGGCAAAGCCAAGACAGGGTGGACATTTTTGAAAGGAGCTTTTTTAGAATCAAGAATCTGAATTAGAATGGTCGAAGGAGAGGTCAGCAGTGTGTCTCAGAGAAGGGGAAAAGAGGAAGTTGGAGCCAGATGGAAGGCCCTGAGGAGGCACTGTGAGGAACATCCAGCTGGAGTTGGCGACCTCACGGAGCCCCACAGTGCTGTGGCCAACTCCCAAGGAAGACCCGGGGGAGGGTGTCACCTCTCAGACTCGGCTTCCCTTATCTGACGGGGGATGCAGTTTACGAGGACACTGAGTGCAGCCTGTAAAGGTTCCTCACGCGGATTTGTGCGCCCTCACGGCAGTGACAGAACAGGATGCCCTGGGCCGTGGCATGTGGTCCGGCATTCAGGCTGTCAGCGAGTGTCCATTCCGTGTCACAGTCGGAAAACTCAGACCTGTTCTATGCTGTGCCCTGGTCCTGTGGGACCCTGGGCTTCCTGGTGGCTGCGGAGATCCGCATCATCCCCGCCAAGAAGTACGTCAAGCTGAGGTTTGAGCCAGTGCGGGGCCTGGAGGCCATCTGCAACAAGTTCACCCTCGAGTCCCAGCGGCTGGAGAACCACTTCGTGGAGGGGCTGCTCTACTCCCTGGACGAGGCTGTCATCATGACCGGCATCATGACTGATGAATTGGAACCCGGCAAGGTGAGCCAGGGCTCCAGCGGCTGTGGGTGGAAGTCAGAGGGGAAAGGAGGCCGGGGGCCTGGGCCTCTGAGACTGCGTGGGGTGCAGGCAGCAGGTTCTGCCGTCTGAGATGTCTCCTCCAACGATGAGAGTCTGCATTTCCTCTGCTCCACCACCACCCCCCCGACAGATAGCATCTCTGGCTCTTACTGCAGCCCCATTTTATAGATGGGGAAGCTGAGGGTAGGAGAGGCAATTAAATTTCCACAGGACAACAAAGCCAAGATGATAGTTGCTGATTTGATGTCTCAGAATCTAGATCAACACTCCTTCGACTCATACCATGTAATTATTAGTTTTATTTTTTTTTTTCGAGACAGGGTCTTGCTATGTGCTTTGGGCCGGCCTTGAACTCACTTTGTAGCCCAGGCTGGCCTCAAACTCACAGTGATCCTCCTGGCTCAGCCCTCCCAAGCACTGGGATTACAGGCATGTGCCACCATGCCCGGCATCATGTGATTTTTAAGAGCAAATTTTTCTCTGTTCAGCAAAGATTTGTGTGCTGGGGTATGACTCAGTGGTAGAACACTTCCAAAGGGCAGAGAGGGAGGAAAAGACTTGTGTTTATATTAAGAGAATTAGAAGGTATAGACAAGTCAAAGGAAAGGAAAGACTCCACCTATAAATGTGACCCAAAGCCAGCTGTGCTAACACCTTTGTGTACAACAGTGTCAAAATATATAAAGTTTAGGTGTGTTTCCTCACCCCCAGTAATAAGCAGTTATAACAGTTCGGGCTGCATTCTTCAGATCTATTTCATCTGTGCCTATGTGTGCACGCCCTGATCTCATTTTACAACATCCCGATGTTGGAAGCCGCTCACTGGCCTAACTCACTGCTTACTGAGGAGCACTGAATGTTGCTTCAGTTGTTCTGGTCTCACAGCTATAATGGCGTTGAGGGTTTAAGATTCCGTGACGTCTGTCCTTGTCCTTTCTCACACAAGTTTATGGAGATCGAACTCCTGGTTCGGGCACCGAGCACATCAAACACTGGTAGATGCGATCTCACATCACAGCCGTCAGGAGAGTGCCGCTCATGGCACTGCCAGCAGCCGTGGGAGGCAGCCTTTTCCCTCCATCCTTGCCAACGCACTAGTGGTAATACCACTTTAATTTTTTGCACATCTGGTAAGGCTTAGCATAGTATCTCTTTATTGTCCAGTTCTTGCGTTACTTCCAGAGTCGAACATTCCTTTGCAGTTTTCCAGTTAGTTAGTTTGTCATTGTCTGGATTGCTCCTTGAGACTTGTCTTGTTTGTGCGGTAAGCATGGCCTTCCCCGCCACCACAGTTAACGTCTGCAGAGCAGCGCGTTGGAGCAAGCGCCCTATTGCTTCCTAGGCCCCTGCCCAGAGTTGGAAGGTGAGGTTGTTTCCAGATTTTTCATTAGTAATTAATGAAGCGATGGACATCTTTTTGTCTGTAATTTGAAGTATAGCTTAACGTAGAATTGGTAGAGCAAAAGAGAGATGTTACTGAAGACTTTTGGTCTGTACCTGTATACTTAAACATTTGAAAACTGGAAAGGACCTGAAAATTGCCTGGAACGATCTCCTGTCCAAGTGAGGACAGGAGGTCCAAAGTAGGGAGACTCCGGAGGACTCCTGGGGAGCACAGGGCAGATCCGAGTCCTGTCTCTGACTCCTGGCTCAGTGCTGGTCCACCTGCAGATCAGCCCGTAGAGCTGTGAAGTGTCTGCAGCACCGATCCCGGTGGCCACTGCAGGAAGTCTGGAAGAGAGGTCCTGGGCAGCTATGACGACACTAGATGTGGAGCCTGGTCAGCGTGTTACCCGGAACCTGCCATAGCGGCTGCCTATCTAGTGGGGACATCTAGACCAGAGGTTTCCTGGCTTTGCTGAGGCGCTCACATAGGGGCTGTCCTGTACTCTAAGAGAGGGGCCTGGGAGACCACCACCACACTGGACCAAAGCAGCTCTGCTGTTCCTGACATGTTAGATGCCACCTAAGATGGTGACTAGCACAGGGGTTTCCATACCTTTGAAAAGGTTTGAACACCTGATCCGATTTCCTTATTTTCCAGGGAGGCGTCCAGGGCCTTCCTGAAGGCTCTCCCTGACAGTGTAGCAGAGAGGCTCTGCAGCCACATTTGCCGAATGTCCCAGTAAGCAAGTCCTTGATCCCCAATGTGAGCAGGGCTGGGGCGGGAGAGTGGTGGACGGCAACAGACAGGCAGGCATCTCATCATCGGAGCATTTCCTCCAGACTTGCCAGTATGTAAGGCTGCTCGGGAACTTTCCTCCATGAGCCCTCTGCAGACTTCAGAGTGAGGACACTGTGACCTGAGAGGATGCAGCAGCCTATTTTACAGGGAGACCCAGAGGCAGGAAGTGGCTTGCTGTGGGAGTGCTAGTGCCGGAACTGGAGCCCATACCATCCCCAGCCTCCCCAGCTGACACGCGCCCCGAGAGAAACCAGCGATCTGGTGTCTTTATTGTTGCCTGAGCTTTTCCGGCCCAGATGGTTCCTGATAAGTCTGAGTACCAGGAATGCCTGTGTCCAGGTACCCTGAGTCTCGACTTCATTATGCAGCAGGTGCCGCTGCCAGGTGTGCGGCCAGGTCTCACCCAGCTCGGGTCAAGTTGCTGTGGTTTCTGTTGGGTTTCAGCCTCCTTTCCTTACCAGACAGAGGCCATGTACATCCGTGCCAAAACCTGCTGGGGCATGCAGGCTCCAGAGCCCACTTCCTGGCACATGAATGCCCCCAGTTTCCTTCTTTCCAAGGGGGGTATGTGAGAGAGTGACACCTAGATAAGCTGCACGTGCTGGCTGCAAGGGGAGGGTAGGGGCTGCCTGGCTCCCGTGCAGTGGGCTGGCCTGGGGCAGGGAACTAATGCTATAAGCCCTGTGTGCCGGGCACGCGCTGGCACGTTCCATGTTGTCTCTTACCTTACCACCTGGGGTGGAGGCAGCGCCTCCATTCTGCCTGTTCAGTAAGTGGGGACCTGAGAGGCCAAGCAGCCTGCCCAGGATCATCCGGGGACTGTGAGTGGAAAAGGCAAATAACCACAGAATGCACAGGATGGTTCTAGTTGTATAAAGAACCATGTGCATGTGTAAATCTAAAAGGCATAAGTAAACCACACACACGTATGTATATTTATGTGTGTGTGTGTATATATATATATTTTTTTTTTTTTAATGGTACTGGGGATTGAACCCAGGGCCTTTGCACTGAGCTATATCCTTAGCTTTTTTTTTTTTTTTTTTTTCCCCTGAGACAAGGTCTCACTAAGTTGCCTGGCTTGGGCTCAAACTTGCAATATTTCTGCCTCAACCTCCCACTGGGAAAGTTGAGTGCTGGGGAAAATTTTACATGTGAAGAAATAGGCTCATAGGTTTCAAGTCACACAACTGAGAGGTGATGGAGCAGGATCTGGCCCCAGCCAGCCAGGCCAGAGCTGCACTCTTTGCCGGGTGCCCCCTGCCACTGCCCAGAACCATCTGCCCGGAATTCATTTCATGTCCGAGGAAGCCGAGGCCCAGAGAGGCTGAGTCATCTCGGGGCCCACAGCAAATGGAGCCATTTGGGCCTGAGGAAGATGGCAGGTCAGTAGAAGATATAGGCCAGTGCCAAGGAGTAGGCAGGCTGCTTCTGCTGTGCTTCCTCCTCCACCTTGTGCCGGAGCAGGCGGTGCCGCCTGGGCGATGCCTTGCAGTGAGGGGTGACCTCCGGCCCAGTGCACAGGTGGAGGGAGCTGGCCACGTGGAGCCCCACGTCACAGCACATGCTGTCATGTTTGCACTCTGCTCATGGCACAGGGACGGCAGGCTGGGATGGAGTCACTAGGTTCCCTAGACCGTTAGGAACTAGCGGTGCAGCTCTGTGCGCTCCATCTCCAGCCTTTGCGTCTGCAGAGAGCACCAAAGGCGGCCTGCGACCCCGCCTGGCTCTTCAGACTCCGAAGGCGCCGATGACCTGGCAGCTCCAGGAAGGCCGGCAGCACTGATAGCAGCCTGTGTTGCTCTTACTCCCTGGTGGCGGCTGGCACCGTCTCTGGACTCACAATGGCCTCTGTCATTGCAGCTGAATAGCATCGGCTGTTACTACAAGCCCTGGTTCTTCAAGCACGTGGAGAACTACCTGAAGACAAACCAGGAGGGCCTGGAGTACATTCCCCTGAGACAGTACTATCACCGCCACACGCGCAGCATCTTCTGGGAGCTCCAGGTAAGGCTGGCTGTCCCCCAGCTCTGTCCCGAGGGACCTGAGCAGACCAGCCGCTGACAGTGACAGAAGCAGGCTGCCGCCGAGGGTGTGGCAGCGGGCTCCTGGGCCGCACTTTGGGGAACACAGACCTCTCCTTCCTCCGGCAAAGGTCAGCCTTCTGTGTGGGTGGGTTCTGGCTCCGTGCAGAGCCGGGGAGCCGGAGGAGAAAGTGGCCAGCTCTGCCCGACGTGGGAAGGGCCTGAACAGGTCGAGAGCCCGGGAAGAGGGACAGCCAAAGTGGGCTAGTTAAATTAACCTCTGTCACAACGCAGACAGCCCGCGGAATCTAACTCACGTGTAGTGTTGTACTCCCACCACCTCTGTCTGGTTCCAAAGGAAACCTCATACCCATTATGCAGTCACTCTCCATCCTCTTCTCCCAGCCTGTGGCAACTTTTAATTGGCTGTCTCTAAGGATTTGCCTGTTCTGGATATTTCATATAAATCAGAAGCACACAGGATATGCCTGGTGCGATTGGCACTTTTCATTTCACATAATGTTTTCATGTACGTCTTCATAATGTTTCAGGTATGTTTCGCATAATGTTTTCATTTCCATTTCTGGCTGAATAGTACTCTGTTACCACACTTGGTTTTTCCACACACCTCTTGTGGTCATTTGGGCCATTTCAGCCTTCTGGCCATTGTGAACAGTGCCGCCGTGGACATGCATCCACAAGTATTTGTGGAGTCCGGGTTTTCAGCTCCCTCGGGTAATTCCGTCTAATTGGCTGTGGAACCTCGTGGCTGTTCCCATGTGGCTGCACTGAGACACGATCCCACCAGCAGCGAATGAGTGCTGCAGTTTTTCTGCGTTCCCACCAATGCCCCCTTCCTGGTTTTTGAGTGTTTGTTATTACGTAGCCATCCTAGTGGGTGTGAAATGGCATCTTATGGTTTCAGTTTGCATTTTCTTCTGGATTCATGGGATCGAGCGTCACAAATGCTTGTTGGCCATTTGCGTGTCTTGGAGAATTCTCTGTTCAGATCCTTTGTCCCTTTTTACTGGGCTGTTTGTCTTTGCTCTAGAGCTGGAAGAGTTCTTTGCTCTTCGGGGTATCAGAGTATCATCAGATATATCATGTGCAAGTATCTTCTATACATCTCTATTCACTTTCTTGGGAAAGCCCTTTTACTGTAGCTAAGGTCCCATTATCTCTTGTCCCTTTTGTCGCTTGTGCTCCTCCCGTGGTCTTTGAGACTCTGTTGCCAATTGCACCGTCATGAAGATTTACCCTGCTTTGCTCTCAGCGCTCTAGAGTTCAGCTCTTTTGTTTTGTTTGTCACGTGTGTGCTGCTGTGTGTGACAGGAGCCTGGTGTCACTCTTTAGCACATGCTAGCCCGTCCTCCCAGAGGGCTGCCTGTGTTGGAAACTGGCAAGAATGCTGAGCTAGAGTCGGTGCAGAAAGAGGCCGGATGGCAGCTAGAGGCTGTATCTCACAGCTCCTTGTAGGTCAAGGACAGGCTTTGTTTTACTCTGTGTGTGACAGGAAATCGGGGGCTTTGAGCAAGAAAGTAATATGGCCTGATTTTTGTTTTAAAAGATCTTGGACAGTTGAATGAAGATGTCTGGGGTGGGGGTGGGCAGGAGTGGCAGAAGAGAAGGAAGATTCCTGTTGTCGGGGTAACGGCAGTGAAGGAGGAAGGAAGCGTCAGACCTTGGAGATACTATGAAGGGTGAACCAGCCCACGGGGCTTCCACATCGGCCGTGGGTGTGATCACCTCCAAGGTTGGGAGCCCAGGAGTGAGGGAAAGGGTACCCTTGACTGCCCTGGAAAGCTGGGGAAGGAGTCTGGGAAGGGAAAGCAGAAGCTCAGCCTGGGGCATGTCTGAGATGCCTCTGTGACACCGGGCGGGAAGCCAAGTAGGCAGTGGCTACCTGTGGCAGCACTTCGGGGGCTTAGCAGGGGTGAAGCCACACGTGTAAGTGTGGGCATCTATAGTGGACAGTGTTGTCCAAAGCCATGGAAGCAGGTGAGTGAGAGTGGATAGAGAAGAGAAAGGTGCAAGAGCCCTGGGGCACCGTACAGGTTCAGGAATGGAGACCTAGTTGGGCAGAAGGTGCCAGCAGGGCAGGGGCTGAGGAGGGAGGTGGACCAGGAAGACAAGGCATCCCAGAGCCAAGTAGAGACTTTGAACAAGTAAGGTGAGCTGGGGGTGTAGCTCAGCGGTGGAGCACTTGCTTAGCATGCCTGAGATGTAGGTTCAAACACCAGCATGGAAGAAAACGCAAAAGTGTAGAGGAAAGAGGATGAATAACTGTGGGATACTGCCACGTGAGTCCATAGAGGTTGCTTGTGGCCTTTAGCAGAGGGGCGAAACCATGACTGCTGAGTCCAGGAGAGAAGACAGACGAGGAAACGGAGATAGAGAGGGCCAGTCTGACAGGCTGCCCCTAAGTGGAAGCAGAGACACAGAGTGACAGATGGCTGGAAGGCCTGTCCTAGAGCAGGGCTTTTGTTTGTGTGATTCAGGCAGGAGAGAAGACAGCATGGCCCTTGTCAGGGAGTGACCTGCTGGAGAAGGAAGGACAGTGCAGGAGGAAGCAGCAATGTGGGAACAGTTGCTGGGAACAGGAGGATGATCCGGTGCTGGGAGGGTGTGGGAGTTCCCTTTGGATTGCTTCTTTTTTTTGCTTCTAATTTTGCAATGAAATGACAAAGATTTTGAGGGGAGTGCTGGGGATTGAACGCAGGGCCTTGTACTTGCTCGGCAAGTGCTCTACCGCTGTGCTAAATCCCCACCCCCGAGAGGCAAGGATTTTAGATGAGGGGGGTGGTTGTTGAAGGCTTGAGGAGAGAGGAACGTGACTTGGCCCTCGGAGGGGAATTCATTTGCTGGGGAAGTACCAGGACGGCTGAGGTCATATTGGGCCCACTGGGATGCACAATTATGGATTCACAGTGAGACCAGCCGGGGTGTGGCTGCGGGGGTGGAGAGTGAGAGGAGCACAGGGCATGCTGTGCAGGTGGGGCAATGGGTGGGGCAAGAGTGGCTTTGATACAGTCTGAGCTGGCCAAGGCAGGAGGCTATGAGGCCTCGGAACTGAGAAGGGCCACAATGAATGGGTGCCCAGGCACAGAGCTGAAGTCGGGGTACCAGGCCAGAAGGGAGCTCTAGATGGCCAAGGGCCCAGGCTTTCAGTGGGAATCCTGGAGACGATGGACACACTGACGGTCTAGGGGGCAGCAGACTTTGCTAAAGGGCCAGATAGGCTTTGCAGACCGGAGGGTCTGTGTCAGCTGCTCGGCTCTGCCACACGAAGCAACCTCGTCATAAGAGCCCGTGTGGCGTAGCTGCCCCAGGAACACTTTGCCAATAGAAGCAAGCAGAGGCCAGACACGGCCGGCAGCCTGCTTCAGCTCTAAGACGGGGAGCCCTCAGGGGCTGTAGTGCTGCCACCTGCTTTGGGGTGTGACATGCGAGTCCTGGCTGAGGCCAGTGGAAGGTAAGAGGAGCTGAGGGACCAGGGCACGGTAGGGTTATCCCTGCGTATTGAGATCACTGAACACCAATACGGCAGAGGCTGACAGGGATCCAGGATCCGTCGGGATCATGCGTGTGGGAGGCGAGGACTCCAGGGGAGAGCACCAAGCTACAGTGTTGCTGAGGCTGGTTTCTAGGGAGGCAGGAGAGACAGACGTGGGGGCAGCAGTGAGGGGCAAGAGGCTCGTGGGAGGCCCACTTCAGAGGGTCTAGGGGACGTTGGGATGGTGGCCGGTTGGCTGCCCTGCCTTGCTGTAGCAGGTCAGGGTGCAGGAAGGGGGTCTCTGGTGACTAAGAAACAAGGTTAAAGGCGTGGCCTGGTCACACCTGGTGGTTTCCTGCAAGTGGCAATCGTCATTTCAGAGTTTGGGGCAGGTAAACATGGTGGGGGGCTGGAGGAGGGGACGGGGCGTCTCCTCATGGTTTGGGGCTGCGGGGCCTCCCTCAATCGTACCTTGGATAATGTGAAGGTCCCAAGCTGCTGGCAGGCAATTTTGCCAGAGACGGATGACAGTGAATTCTTCGCCCTGACGCAGAGCAGCGTGGGGCTGGGGGTGGTGAGCTTCATCAAGCATAGACGCTGAGAGGGTGGGCGGGACACGGTCAGTCGTCAGCACGCCTTACTCCACGCGCCCTGTGGCTGTGCTGAACATTCACACTCACAGTCATGGTCTTCCCACCCCTGGGAGGACGGACCTAGAGTTGTTTCCATTTCACAGGTAGGAAACTGAGGTTTAGGTCATCCAGTGAGTAGATGGAGCATCCGTAGTCTGCCGTGTGGTGAACGAACTCCAGACTGAGAGGGTGAAAACAGCCAGCAGTACCCTATCTCAGTTTCTGAGGCCCAGGGCTGTGGCCGTGACTGGCCTGCAGGCCTCGGCTGCTCAGAATGCCCCCCAGGGGCTTCCCAGGCAGGGGTGGTGGGAGCCCTGACCCAGGCTGGGCCTCTGTTGTCATGGGGCTGCGGCCGGGCCACTGCCAGCCAGTCAAAGAGTTTTCTTTTGTTTCGTAGTCTCTCCCTTGTCACAAATATTTGTAATTTGATGTCATGCTAAGTAAAGAAAAATCTGAAGGCCGAGTGTGATAGCACACACCTATAATCCATGCACTCGGGAGGTTGAGGCAGGAGGATCGCCACAAGTTCGAGGCCTACCAGGGTTACATAGCGAGTTCAAGGCCAGCCTGAACTACACAGCAACACCCTGTCTCAAAAGACCAAAAAAAAAAAAAAAAAAAAGAAAAAAGAAAAATTTAAAAAGTATTAACAGATGAATTTTACTGTTCATCTTTTAAATACCAATTTAAGAGCATTTAACTCCTAACACATGTGTTTTCTGGTTCCATGAAGAATGTTGCAACAAACTAATTCAGTGTTTATTTCACATCTTGATATGTGCACTTTCTACCAGCCCCACTATAACCTCAATAGGAAGGCTAGAAAGACAGCCCCAGCGTCTGCCTATTGCACCCAGTTCCCAGCACAGGGGGTTGGCCAATGCGGGAAGTCAGCACAGGAAGAAAAGAAGTACTTGAGCCGGGTGCAGAAGTGCACACCTGTAATCCCAGCACTGTAGGAGGCTGAGGCAGGAGATCTCAAGCTTGAGCCCAGCCTGAGCAATTTAGCCAGACCCTGTCTCAAAAAGGACTGGGGTGTAGCTCAGTGTGAATGCCCTGGGTTCAATCCCAGCACTGCGAAAAGAAAAAAGAAAGGGAGGGAAGAAGGAAAAAAGGAAGAGAGAAAAGAACAGAGGGGCTGGGTCCTTGCTGTTTGAGTGTCTTGTGAGCCCATTGCTTCTGGGACTGGGGGTCCTGGGGCCCTGGTGTCTATAGTGGGCCCTGCAGTCCAGCGAAGCAGAGGTGGCCAGGAGCAGGGTAGACATGAGTCAAGGTCAAAGGCAGCTAGAGGGCAAGCACTGAGGTGGGAAGAGGCTGCAGGGAAGACCCGGTGTGACTGGTCTGGGCCTGTTGACAGGGCTGGACTAGGAGTAGACCAGGGACACAGGATCCAAGGCCACAGAGAGACAGAAGCATGAGTCAGGGGCAGACCCGTGGGAAAGGAGAAGGGCAGGTGAGATGCCTAACAGCATGAAAAGGGACGGTGTCCCCTGACACCCCAGGCTGACCTGAGAAAGGGGACATGGCTGAGATCTAGAGGTGCCAGTGGGGGTGTAGGGAGCGGTGCCCTCCATTTGTTTGGGAGAGTTCTAAGCAGTGAGACTCTTAAAAAAAGAGACGTTAAAGTTGCCCGCCCTGTTTGATCTAGAATATTCCGTTTTAGGAATTTATCGTGCCAATAAATGTCCATATAAATGGGCAAAGACGTGTGGAGGGTACTCGTTAGGATGGTGTGGGGGTCGTTCGAATGCCTGTCACTAGATTAATTAAACTGTGGTGCATCCACAGAGCAGAGTTGATTGGCACCGTCTGTGGAAAGGCGACCGAAGGTCACTGGCTCCAGTTCTGTGGCTCACCTGACCCTTCGGTCACTTCTCTGCACTGTTGCCAGCAGCCAGAGCCACGTGTGAATGTGCAGGTGTAATTGTGTTCCAGCAGTGGGCAGAGATCTGTGTCCGCACAGGGCAGTTTCAGGCATCCTTGACAGAACGTGGCAGCGCTCCGCACCGACACAGTGGACCAGCGATGACCAGGGCGCACTGAGATGCACCGTCTCTGGGGTTTGTGTCTGGGTGTTTTGAAGTCTGTCTACTAATTTGTGCACCAAGTGTCTCCAGAGAGGCAGGTGGTCGTTTATCCTGTGACTGCCCTTGGGGAGGAAAGAGCTTGGGCTGAGGTGGAGTAGGACCAGGCGGGGAGCGTCACCTTTGTGCTCTGCAGCTTCTACCATGAGCACCGGTAGCTTTTCCAGAAGAGCAAGCAAGAGAGCAAGAAGAGAGAACCACACTGTTCGCTGAGCCCCTGCTGTGTGCCAGCCCTGGGGTAACCTCAAAGGCAGAGGAAAGCGAGCAGGCCGTGCCCTGGGGGGACTCAGAGGAAGAGTGGCTCAGCCTTTAATACTTGGGACAGGTGGCTTCTTTGGTCCCTAGTCTGATGGCCCTCTCTCAGGTCCTCCACCCTGCAGTCAGGGCCCTGTTCCTCCTGCACACCTGAGGGACTCGGGCTGTGTCTTATTGATGACCCCGCTACCTCGCCCCGTAAGCACCTGTGACTGATGAATGGACTGTGCATCCTTGGTTTCAAGGGCCCTGGAAGCTGTGAGAGTGGGGTGCCAGCTGCACACTGGGGACCCGAGTGGGAGGAAGACTGAGCCAGGGCCCACAGTCTCTTGGCAACAGGTGGGAGCCACAGCGAAGCTGGCATGAGGCAGAGGGCACAGGGAGAGCCACAGTGTTGTCCGAGGTGGTCTGAGGCACGGATGAGGAAGGACAGCACCTGCTCGGTGGGGTTTCGGGGGACAGAGTCAGGGGAGGCAGGTGAGCGGCCAGAGTGTCACAAGCCAGTGGCTTCCTCGTGGCGCCTAAGTAGGCTTTGCCCACTCAGTGGGAGCTGTCCTGCTGTGTGAGCAGGGAAGGACATTGGTTAAGCTCTCTGGGCATCACTCTTCTCCTCAGTGGCTTCATCTCCATTTATGGGGTGCCCGCTGCACAACAGCTGCTTTACCAGCCTGTGCAGACACCATCTTCCCTCTGAGGTCTCATTAGTCTCACAAGTCCCTCTGCCCGGGTGGGGAGATGCAGCACCGAGAAGTTAAGGAGCCAGCCCAGGGTGGTCTCATCTGGCAAATGCCAGAACGCAGGCGCAAACCCAGGTCTGCCTGGTGAAGTCCTAGTAGCTCACGCTGTCCAAATCAGGGCTCGTACCTGGAGTACTTAATGTCAAGGACAGAACAGGGTCCCAGCCCCAGGACACACTCAGCCCCGGGTTCCTCCCCCCACGCCAACCTTTTTCTTTCAGGATATCATCCCTTTCGGCAACAACCCCATCTTCCGCTACCTCTTTGGCTGGCTGGTGCCCCCCAAGATCTCACTGCTGAAGCTGACACAGGGCGAGACGCTGCGCAAGCTGTACGAGCAGCACCACGTGGTACAGGACATGCTGGTGCCTATGAAGTGCCTGCGGCAGGCCCTGCACACCTTCCACAATGACATCCACGTGAGTGGCAGCAGGCGCGGTCCGGGGACTTCACAGTCTCTCCCCTGAGCCCATGGCCCACCCTGTCACACCTGCCCTCTCAGCCGCTTGGCAGTGGCCGTGGTGATGAGCATTTCTCTGAACTGCTCCCGCGTGGTAGAGCAGGGCTGGCGGGGTCTGACGCCTTGTGCTGCAGAGCGGGGCCCTAGGAGGCTGCAGAGCCTGCCTGTGGGAGGCTGGGAGTGTCTGCTGGCGAAGAGGCACCAACGCCTGCCTCGCCGGCTTCCCCAGGTCTACCCCATCTGGCTGTGCCCATTCATCCTGCCCAGCCAGCCCGGCCTGGTGCACCCCAAGGGAGATGAGGCCGAGCTCTACGTCGACATCGGTGCGTACGGAGAGCCTCGTGTGAAGCACTTCGAGGCCAGGTCCTGCATGCGGCAGCTGGAGAAGTTCGTGCGGAGCGTGCACGGGTGAGCGGATCCCCTCATGCACCCGTTGCCTCCCTGCGCCTCCTCACGCCACTTCCCAAGCCCTCACCTCTCGTCTCCCTTTGCAGGTTCCAGATGCTGTATGCTGACTGCTACATGGACCGGGAGGAATTCTGGGAGATGTTCGACGGCTCTTTGTACCACAAGCTGCGCAAGCAGCTGGGTTGCCAGGATGCCTTCCCTGAGGTGTACGACAAGATCTGCAAGGCTGCGAGACACTGAGCTGAGCCCCAGGAGAGAGGGACGCAGGCAGGTGGACCTGCGTCTTCCTTCACCCCGCTTGGCTGCTTTCCCAAACCCACATTTTCAGAAAGAAACCCCTCCAGAAATCCCACCCAGATGGCCCTCCAGCGTCCCCAGGTGTCCAGGACAGCCTGGTGAGGTGCAAAGAATGGGTGACTTGGAGACAGACCACCCCGAGTCCGGGTCCCGCGGTAGCCACTCTTTAGTGTGTGACTCTTGTGCTCCAGTCTCCGTCCGGTGAAGCAGGTGATCATACCTGAAGCCATCATCTAAGTCAGCACGTGTCACCTGGAGGGTGCTTCGTACACAGTGGCTGTTACTACTTCCCGCTCAGCATCATGTCCGACTAAAGTGCTTCGGGTTCAGCAGCTCAGTCCAGAAAGACTCCCCGCCAGGTCACCCTGCACACAGGTTTGGCTGGAATGATGAAGGGGACACCCTGGAGTTGCACCGCCATTGCCTGAGTCACCAGAAGAGTCCCTCGTGGGGAAAAGGAAGGCTCCTTGCCACCCCGGAGTCACAGGGGCAGCAGTGGGCAGACAGGTCCGAGATGTGCTGTGCCAAAGTCGGGTCCAATCCCAAAGTGCTCTCTGCTGTCCTTGGCGACGTCCTGCCGCCCCGCGCCCGTCCCACCCTCTCAGGCCTGCGGGCCTGCCCCAGCCATCGTTGAGCCCATTGAGAACTGTGTCCAGGAGCCCGCTGGAGAGGGGTCTCTGCTCTGAATTGGATCCAGAGGACCTGGACTCACTCTTCTTGGCTTCTCACTCCCTAGACCCCCTCTTGTTCCAGATCCAACTCAGTCGCAGTGGGGTGCATCCACGCTGCTCTGCAGCCTTGCACGGGGTGGGCTGCAGTAAGGGGGACGGGGAGTCCCCATCATCGTGTTTCTGTGAGGAGTCCCGCTGTGGGGCTGAAAGAAAGAAGCATCAGCTGGATTTCTCCTACCCTCATCCCCCCTTTTCTTTCTCCCAGCCCTAGCTGTAGTTAATTTCAGTGCCTTACAAATCCTAAGCTCAGAGAAAGTTCTGTTTCCGTTCAGAGGGAAGGGAACCCTTGCGGCTCCCTCTGCCTTGCTATCCAAGTGTGGTTGTTTATGCAACTCCATCCTAGGAACTGCTGACCCCAACTGGAGACCCAGCGACCTGTCCCGGAAGAAGGCGTTGGGTCCTTGAGGGAGACAGAGAGCTGAGCCAGTCGCAGAAGTGATCGCTGGGACCGGATTCGGCACTCGGCCTCCTCTCCTGCCTGCAGGCTGTGCATCTGCAGGCAGGTGTTTGTCCCTCCAAGCTGCAGTTTGCTCACCTGTCACATTGGTCCAGATGAGACTTCCCTGGAGTTCTTCAGCTAAAGTCTCAGACGCCTCTGTTGCAAAACACAGGTGTTGTTAATGTTGAAACAGAAGAAAAGTAAATGGTGCAGGTGACACTTAGGGATTATCAGTCCCTTAAAGTCCTTCAGTCCCAAGGCCCTCTCCCATCTCATTTTCAGAAAAGCTCATCTGGGGCTGGCTGGGAAGTGTCCATCTCCCCCTCCACATGCCCGAACCCTTGCAGAGTCCTCTGCAGGATGCTCTCCAGTCCCTTGCAGGGCTGGGCTCACTGCAGAGTGTCCCAGTGTGGGCTTGTGGGCGCTGGGTGCCTTTGTGGCATTCAGAAGGCCGACAAGCCCCCCTGGCCCGCTATGCCCTGCAGAGGCAGAAGAGAACCCTCGTTCTCCAGTCTAGGAGGCACATGAGTCCCGGCACAGGTGCCCCCTTGCTCGGCGCCGAACTGATGACTCTACTTGGTGTAGACGAATGGTTACCCAGGCTAGGTTAGTCCACCAGCTGAGCCTCCATCCTGAAGCCACTGGGGCAGCAGACTGCCTGGGCCTGGAAGGGAAGGTGTGGGGAATCACACTAGCCTCCGGTAAACGTGGCTCCGGTGACACCTTGCATGGAGAGAGGCAGTCTTCCGAGCATGGCCAGCTGAGTCCCAGCTTTTTCTTGCGGCCTGTCTGTCCATCCGTGCGGCGGGCTTCCAGTGGAGTTAAAGTTGGTACCAGTGGGAAGTGTGTGTGGAAAGAGCAGTGTGCCTCTCCCCTCCAGAGCCCTAGTTTCCTGGCTGCATGAAAGAGTTCTCCAAGATCAGAGCTGTGGCCAGTTTCTTTATCTGGAAGGAGTGAAAGGGAAGAGGGGTGGGAATGGCTGTGGCAGTGTGTGGTGTGATGATCATTTTACTTTTTGGTCATGAGGACCAAAGAGAAAGACAGAGTGTCCTGTCAGGCTCGCAGCTACAGGGACTGTGCCTCTAGGACTCATGCGCCTGTGCTGTGAGGCCGCCGCTTCTGTAAAAATAAAAGTCTGGCCTGGAAGCTAGCCTTTGTCCTTTCTTGCTCAGGGGACCACAGAGTGGAGTCAGACCTGAGTTGTGCAGCTCAGTTGCCCTCCAAATCCACCTGTCCATGGACAAGAGCTAAAAAATGTTGGGGCAAGATGGGAGGGGCAAGTCAGTTTCCAGTCATTGCCCCAGGTGATCTGAGCAGGTGTTACTGAGATCCCTCTCTCTGCAAGGAGGATGGGGGAGGGGAGGCAAGGAGGAGTGAGTGTCCAGATAAGGTGGTGGCCGGTCAGGATGGAGCGACTGGAGGGGGGAGGTGGTGCTGGGGATAGAGTTCAGGGCCTTGCGCTTGCTAGGCAAGCACTCTACCCCCAAGCTAAATCCTCAACCCCAGGATGGAGCTGACCTTTTAAGGGCCCAGATGTGGTTATCAGATCTGGCTGCAGCCCTAGCTTTGTCACTTGGTTGTGACCAACTAACTTTGACAACCTAGTTAGTCCTGTCAAGAGTGTTTTCCTCACCTGTGAACTCGTGGAAATCACTAGCCGTCTGCCAAGATGCATCCCTCCCTCTGTGCATACAGCTAAATTACATTTCCCAGCCTTCCTCGCAGTCAGGCAAGGCCTTGGGTTAACTTCTCTCCAGGGCACTGTGAACAGAAGTGGTAAAAACAACACCCATTCACCTGGCTCTTCTGACAGTGGCTGGATGCAAACGACGGCCAGGCACGGATAGAACCCCTCACTTGGTAGGCGCCTGGATCCCGATCATTGGAGTGCTGACTACCCATCAACCCAAACCCTGCCCTGGCTTGTTACGAGAACCAGAAGTAAATTTACATCAGGCCACTATATATCTGGGACTAGTTTAGTAAACAGCTTAGTGAACAGTTTAATGAACTAGGGTAGAACAGGCACATAAAAGTTAAGTTTAATGCAATAGAGTTTTATGCAAATGATATATATGATGGACCTTTTCCAAAATACGCGATGTGTGAGCCTCCTAAGGTTATTTGGAAGGACCTCCAGGAGATTCCCTTTTCCAATTGTTTAGTTCTACAAATTGGACTTGTTTATCTTTACATGAGAAATCTGTAAGGTCTGTTATGTTGTCAGCTTTCTGTTGCTGTAACAAAATGCCTGAGAGGATTGCTTTATAAAGCGAGAGGGCTATTTTGGCTCATTCTGGAGGCTTCAGCCCATGACCATGACCCTGCTGCTTTGGTGGGGATGTCCTGGAGCACAGCCCTCACTTCACAAGCCCAGAAGCAGAGAGAGCAAGGAAGGGCCAAGGTGCCACATCCCTGTAAGGGCACACTCCGTACGCTCTCACAGGACCTCAGCTGCTAAGATTCCCCTGGCACCGAGCTGCAGAGGTCTTTGGGGAACATTCCAGATCTAAACTGCAGTGTCCTTAAAACTGCCCTTGTAGCTGAAGCAGTGGATATCACCTTATGTTTACACAACACACAGCATGCAATAGCTTACTGAATCTCACATAACCAAAAAGGGTTAGCCAGGCCTGGTGACACACTTGTAATACCAGCACTTTGGGAGGCTGAGGCAGGAGGATGAATGTTTCAAAATAATTTTAAAGGGCTGGGGATATAGTTCAGTGTGAAGGCCCTAGGTTCAATTCTTAGTACTGAAAAGGGGGTGGAGGGGGCAGTTTCCCCATTTTACAGATGAAGAAAGTGAGACTCAGGTCAAATGACTTGCCTGAAAGTCAGATGAGGATGCAGACTCATCTAGCCTTATAAGTGAAGTGCCTATGGAGCCCAAGCAGCCAAGACAGTGGCTGCAGACTCAGAAGAGTGAAGGGAGGCCCTGGGGCCAAGCCCCACACAGGCCAGGTGTCAGGCTGGCTGTGCAGAACTTGGCAGGGAGGGCTCTGCCCAACCACGAGGAATCTTAGCACCTGGCCAGCCCCTGAGCCCCTGGGAAGTGTGCAGATACCAACATTCGTGCCAGACTCGCAAGAATCGGTTTTCTAAAAGCCTATATAAGAAAAATCACATATACATGCTATACCAATTACATAGACTATATTTCAAAAATGCACTTCTCAGTGATGTACCAGTGCTGAGACGGCCCACAGATTTCATCCCGCGTGACCTATTTGAGACCCTGTCTCAAAAAGTAAAAAGGGTTGGAGATGTAGCTCAGTGGTACAGTGCCCCCAGCTCAATCCGCAGTACCACAGAAAGGGGATGTGCACTTACTATCTGGGCTGGTGCCTGAGAGTCTAAGCCAGAGCCCCTTAGTAAGTGGGGCTCCTGAGCCTGCAGCCAGGGACCTGGCCCTGGGACCTGTGCAAGGGAGCCAGAGAAGGAGCCAGAGAAGGAGCAAGCTTGCCACCAGGGCTGGTGGCGAGCCATCCAGAAGGAAGGAGTTCTTTCTCGTCTTAGTTGTCAGATGCATTCTTGCAGGCGTAGGTCAAAGAACATGCCAACAGGGCGTCTGCTGCTTGAAGACTCCCATCAAGGATAACTTGATCATGGGACAGAGTATTGTAGACTCCACTGGCCTCAAGACAACTCCCAGGGAGGGAGAGAAAGGGAGAGAGAGAGAGAAGAAAAGGGCACTGGTGCCACCTGCTTCACCAGAGAGATCTGGTAGGAAATTTGAGCTCCTGTGGGGATGCCCCAGAGCTCAACAGGTCTCTGTCCTTCTATGGGAATGCTCTCAGGAGGATCCCAGACCTAGTCTCTCTCTCTCTCCTCTCTGTAGACCCTACAAATCACCATGTGCAATATCCTGCTAATCCCTCCCACCTCACCACAAGGCTGTATCCTTCCTTAATAATTAAAAACAATTTGCAATAAAGTTTGGACCCAATCTGAACTAGGGGATAGGGAGCAATAGCAAAAAAATCTCAATCTAAATTATAACATTTCTCCCATTATGTCTCTTTTTCAAAAGCCAAGGAAAATGGTCAGAAATCCCTTATGTTCAGGCTTTATGACCCTCTATCAAAAACTACCCTTCTGCCAAGGCCCAAGAGATACCGCCCTCAAGAAGGCATCTGAATCAGAAATTGATGTTATTGACGACCCCTCTTTAGATCACCCGAGTCTCGGGAAACCAAGCAGGACCCCTCCAGCCTCCTCCCTATGATCCTCAACCCAGTGCATATGCACTGCCCCTCCCAGTAACTCGGAACTCCATCCATGGCCAGCTCTTCAGAGAGGCCAAAGACACCTAAAGCCCCTCCCAGTGACCCCCTGGCCACATGAAGTCCTGCAGGACGTATGTAGAGTGGAGCTCCTAACTCTTCCAGGTCACAACCTATCCTGCCTTTGAAGATTACCGGGCCAGAAGGGATTGTCTGAGTCCAAGTCCCATGTCAGTTACAGACTCCAACATGCAAGGAGCACTTGGGTTGATTTTCTGAGGATCTCTCTAGGTTTGCAGGTGAGCTCCAGACCTTGTTCTTAGCATTTGAGCTTTCTTGGTGAGATGTGCAATTTGTTCTAGCTACCTGTTGCACACCAGATGAAAAACAAAGACTCCTAGAGTAAGCCAGGTAAGGTACAGACAATCAGTTTGTGGGAGAGAGGAAGAGAAATCACCCAGGAGATGTTACTGTACCACATACCGAAGCAAATTGGGATTATAATACTATAGGAGGACTAGAGATGAGAGCTAAGATGGTAGCAGAAAGCCTGTAACTACAATAAAATGAGAGATTACCCAAGAAACGGAAGAAAATCCAGCTGTCTTTCACAGCTAGCTAGAAGAAGTCTTCCAAAAGTATACTGATCTTCACCCATCCTCCTGGGAGGGACGGGCTCTCATGGGACATTTTATTACGCCTAAAGATATCCAGCAAAAACTACAAACACTGGGGTTGGGGATTTACCTCAAGTGGCAGAACACTTGCCCAGCAAGTGCGAGGCCCTGAGTTCGATCTCCAGCACCCAAGGAAAAAAAGCAAAAACCACAAAACCTTCATATGGGACCTCAAAGTACTTTGGCCCGATTGCTGGACATGATCTTCTCTGTGTTCAACATTGAGATCATTTAAAAAAAAAAAAAACCACCAAAAGCAATTGGGATCAGAAAGAGGGCAAAAGGGAAGGAACCAAGATCAGAGACAGGCAAAAACAATGGTCACCACAAATAGCAAAGATTGTCCAAAAACCTGGGGAAAAGAGAAAGTATTCTTGCTTTAAGTGCAAAGACACTGACAGCTCGCTGGGTTCGAGAATGTTCACTCCACCACCCGGGCCCTGTCCAGTGAGTCGCGAAGCTGACCGCAACCTACGGCGTGGGGAGACGGACTGCCCACAGAGAGCTGCAGCCAGCCAAAACTGTGACGCAGACCCAGCGGATGAGGACGGAGGAGCCCAGGGAAATTCACGGTGTCCCCATCAGAGAACGTCTCCATCACCATCAAAGCACTCCGGGT
The DNA here is from genome assembly GCA_004026905.1 of Hystrix cristata. Taxonomy (NCBI): domain Eukaryota; kingdom Metazoa; phylum Chordata; class Mammalia; order Rodentia; family Hystricidae; genus Hystrix; species Hystrix cristata. The sequence continues at coordinate 86,952 of PVJO010001538.1, forward strand.
AGCCTTGGACCTCACAGCCAAGCAAATCTGTTTCCTCAGGCACAGGAGCGGTTTACTGAGTTTTAATCTCTTTCTCTGGTCATCCCTCTCCAGATTTATAGCCATAACCGGATAGAAGGGAGCCCTGGAACGCACCTCTTTTCTCCACTCAATGTGTCAATTGGAAGGCCAGATACTCAGTCATGAGTTTCTGATTGTCCCACGATGTCCTATGCCCTTTTGCCAAAACACTTATTATTAAACTTGGGGCCCTCTTTCGCTTTTGACAAAAACCAAAAAGGATTTTGCCTCCTACAGCCACATAGAACCTCCCCAACATGTTTAGCCAACAAGTACTGGCTTTTTCTAACGATGCTTTACTTATTTCTCTTCTTTTGTCTTCCAAAAGATCCTCAGGCAACCCCTTCCCATCCTATAATTCCAGCTCTGGAAAATTTGTCCAGCCTCACTAACAAGACAGATTGCTGGAACTGTCGTAGACTGTCTCAAGTCCACCACAGTGAGCTGGCCTTAGGGGACACACAGTAAAAGCAGAAAACTGGTGTATTAGTTACCTTTCTAGAGTCTATGGTTTGTAAGACAGCAGATTTAATACAGGATATTTACAAGTTACATCATTCACCCATAAGCCAAATGCAGGAAGAGGGCCCAGTGTCTCTCTATGCTCTGGAGACCAAAAGATCCAGTCAAGGCTGGGAACCCACAGCACTGTCTCACATATGTCCGTGTCCGCGGATGATGGCTGAAGAAATCTTTACTGGAACCAGGATACGACCCTCGCAGCAGAGATGAAGACCAGCGCTCCTCCGAAGCAGCAGCAGCCATCCTCAATGACAGCAAGGCCCCGAGCTCCCTCTTCAACGAGAACAGCCAAGTCCCCTTCAGGAGAACCAGCCACAGCAGAGCTTCTCCTGGGAAACAACCTGCCACCATCTTCTGCTCCCGTTCTCCTTTATGTTGCATCAGCAACAACCCTCAGGTGGATCCTCTACGCCCATAATCACACCAACTCGGTCCAGCTGGATGTTCCTGAGCAAGTTGACCACAATAATAAATCCACCACAATTGGACAAACCTACCAGGATCTTTAGTGGGAATGTCATACATGCTCTACAATTAAACTGTCTACAATGGAATGGGAGAAACCTGAGCCTAAATATTCTAACTGGCAGTGTTCTCCATCAGCCAATAACTACAAGCCCTCAGCCCTCAGGAAGAGTCCATTCACTACTCCTAACAGCAGCTCTCTGCTTCTCACATTTAATGTCACGAGGTCTGTAAACAAGGTTTCTCTTTCTGTGCACGCAGCCATTCCCAGATGTATGCTATTATACTAATGATGAGGGGGACCCTACTGGGAACCAAAAGATAACAATGATTACTATGAATCTACTAACCTCACAATACAAGACTCCTTTTGGCGTAGGAACACAAACAATCATTCGGTCAACTGGACTGAGGGCTGTTCAGATCTAAATCCTCAGGTTCAACAGCATACATCTGAGGATATCTTTCTTTGAGGCCCAGACTGTGACCAGCTCCTCAGGTAATTTCATCGCTGATAGCTTTTCCTTGTTTACCCTTGTTTCTCATAATTTGGCCTGCCAGGCCACACACAGTCACTCCACAAAGGACCCCTGTTTGTCTTGAGGATTGGTTCCCTAGAACTTGACCTAATCTAGCAGGCCCCTGAAGTTCTTGGGACCCTGGTGTGCATCCCCTTTCTCCTTGGGGAGCCAATCACCGCCTCATTATGTCTAGCTCCAAGAAAAAACTACCTCTGTCACCTTACAAGGAACTGGCTTGTGCTTCCTCCATGGTAACAGAATGTACATGGCCTCGCCATTTGCCTGGACAGGAGGAGGCATAGTGCTAAGCCCTTCCCCTAATGTTGGCCTAAAACAGGACTTCTTTCCCTCCATCAGGGACTGTACTCAGCGTGGGTCCTTTCCTGAGCTTGGACTGACTAGGCCTAAAGAAAGTGAGGAGTAGTTCTAGGACTACCAAAGATACCATCTTTTGGTGTCCTTGACACAGACAACCTTGTGCTAGAAAGATCCCCATTAAGATAACAAATATTAAGAGGACTGTGGTGGCCCATGGAGATTACAACAGCTGCAGTGTCATTAAGAAATCTGTCTTTGGCGGGACAAGAGTCATGGGAAATTACTGCAGAGGCGATAGAGGCTCAGCAAGAAAGCCTGAACTCTGAAGCTGAAATGGTCCTACGAAAAGGAAGGACGATAGATAGCCTTGCCGCACAAATTGGGGCTGTCTGCACCTTGCTAAATGAAACGTGTCGCTTCTGGATAAACAACTCACAAAAAGGAGAAACCAACATCACTAAAGTCAAAGAATTAATATAAATATATGGAGACCTAAAAGAAGGCTCTATGAAGAGTCATGGATAAGATCCCTTCTAAAACCCTCAAGCATCAGACGTGGCCCTTAGTAGAGATGTTTATACAGCTTCCTGTATTAATTGTTTTTGTTTGCGCTTGTGGGTCTTGTCTGTTTAACAGACTTCTACAAATCCTCTCTTCCAGACTTCAGGCAATGTCCCACCACAGTCTTCTGACCCTCCGGGGATAAGCAACACCTCCCAGCTGACCCCCAATCCTCATTTCCACTGTAGATCAGCAGCACTATGTCTGTACTCAACAGGAAGCAGTTCTGGAGAACTGAGACCACCAGCCTTCAACACCCATAATGAATCATGAGAATCATGTCTCTCCGAGGGAAATTGAGGCAGGAAGTAGCTCAAGAACAAGTAAACAACAAAAAACTACGGGACAGAAATCCAGAAACCAGCCAGAGCAAGGACAACTATGTCAAAATATCAGAAAAACAGTAGATAAAAGTGACTCTACCCCCCACCCCAAGAGTCCCAGGCATGCACAAACCTAAAAGTATACAACCCTGGCCTGTGTCCAGCCTCATTCCTGCTGCAGTTTTGACACCCCGTCTCCAGGGGGCTTCTGAGGCCATGGCACTTCTAAAAACCTTGTGTGGTCAAACTGCCCCTTCCCGAGGGATGGGCCGAGTCATGTACCCCATTGGCCCATGACTCCTGTCAATCCCCAGTTATAGACCCTCCCATAATCCCAGGACCCTGAGAGAGCCAGCACCTGCCCTGTTGGGGCCTTAAGGTCTTCCTGCTGGCCCATTCCCACCCTGTGGGAGGGTCTCACTTCTTTCACTTGCTGTTGTAGCTCCTTTTTAATAAATCGTACTCTTGCTACTCTTTCCTGAGTATCCTGCTCAGTCGTTTCCTGTCCTGGAAACAACTCTCCCAAGACTCCTCATGTCTTGCTCTATCCACTCAGCCTTGGACAGGAGGGGCTCAGAGAGGGTGTAAAATTGAGGTAACCAGACCAGCAATCTGTTCACTGCCCATCCTCAAGGAGCTGAAAGTAAAGGAGACCTCACACACGTGATCTTGGAAGTCCTGGAAGCCCTGCTGACAAGACCGGCTGGAGGGAACAGTGCATAAAGGTAGAAGAGGTGATCAAAATACATGGTGAATGTTTACGCTTTTAAAATTTACTACAGTCAAAGACATTGCCGTTAATCCCCCTCAGAATACTTGCCCCTGCTTTGAACACACGCATCCCATCCTTCTTGCCACTTTTCAAAGCAGTTCTGGAAGCCCTCTTTCGTAAGTGTCTCTATAAATTGTGATCAAGCCCATTCCGGGGGCAGGGCCTGCTCTAACTGTGGCGGTGGGTCGACGGGTTGCCACTTCTGTCAGTGACTTCTGGTTACTCGGCAGGCCTCAAACCCGCTCTCTGGCCTCCAGTCCTGGACCCCTCTGTGCCACAGACCCCCCCCAGCCAGGGGACCACTGATCCCAGGGTCAGGAGGACTGAACCAGGACTGAGCTGGAGTTGCTGTGGGGCCTTCCTGTCCCCAAGGCCATCTCTCAAGTCTGGCCAGGCTGAGGGCTCTGAAGACGAAAAGTGAAATTTTGTCTGCTTCTGAAGGCCTGCTTTGTAAGCCCCACTCATTCGTTGATCCCGTTCTCGGGGTTTGCAGCCGCCCTGAATGATGACGGGCCTGTGACACCTCCCTACTCCCTTAGATGGCTGCAGCTGCATCAGAATGACCACCCCCCCCCCCCGCCTTGTGTTCCATAAATTACCGCAGACAACTCACGAGGAGAAGGGCCATGAAACTGAACTGTTCGGGACTTAAGACTTAACCCACGCCTTACACGCTGTCTGCTTCTGTGGCCTGGCTTGCTTACTATTTTGAAAAACAAGGTCCTGCAACTCCTCAGAAGAGAAAACACAGGCAAGAAACAGAGCTTTAACTCCCTATATAAACCCTGGAATTTCTTTGTTCGGAGCCCAGGCTCTCAAGAGCGTGAACTCCCCTGGGTCCGTGGACGGAAAGAAACCTGAGTTCTCCAACTCTCTGAGTGGCGCTGGGTTTTCTGGCTGAGCAGAAAATGTTTTTCCACAACAGTTCCAGCGAGGAGCCCTTGCACCTTGAGGCCCAGAAACTGAAGAAGAGGGGCACGCTGGACAAGGAGACAGTATCTGAATGCTACTGTGTGGATGAACTGGAGGAGCGCATCGCCCAGCAGACTGAGTACGATGACATCAAGGTCGTGGGGGAGATGTTGCTGGGCAAGCTGGCTGTGATCCGGGGTGCCACCACCAAAGAGCTGTACCCAGAATTTGATCTGGACGTGGATGAATGAGCTGAAGCTCACAGCCCCCCGGGAAGAGGCAGGTGTGGACTCCAGAAGCCACGAGAGCCTGGCCAGCGCCCTACAGCGTTTCTGGGAAGAAAATGCTGGCAGCCCTTTTCTAAAGTGCCCGAGCTCAGGAGGGAGCCGAGAGGAGAGGGGAGAGAAGAGCAGGGATGCCAAGTTCAAGGTTCCTAAAGTGTCCCATTGCTACTCGTGTCGCCCTGTGTGTCGTCTCCGTTAGTGAGCATCTGCCCCATCTCAGTACCAGTCTGTCCACCGGGTCCCTGTCCTTTGATAGCTGGGAGAGAGCGGGCCTTGGGTTGTGGCTGGCTGACAGGGCTGAGCACTGTGTTAAGCATCTCACAACCATTATCTCTTGTGCTTGCTAAGTCACTAAGTTACATAACTCAGGCTCAAACTTGCAATCCTCCTGCCCCAGCCTCCTGGAGTGTGGGGATTCCAGGTATGCACCCTCTAATGCCCACCCTCTAATGCTTAAAAGCATGTCACAGACAAGGAAATTGAGGTTCTGAGAGGCAAAGTGGCTTGCTCAATGTCACACGGGCAAGAAGTGGCAGAGCGGGGATTTGAGTTGAAGCCTGAATGAAGCTGTGTTTTCCAGAGCGAGAGAACAGGTAAGAGCTGAAGTGAGGGACGAGAACCCTGCTGGGATCTGGTTTGGTTTCATTTTTTTGTTTGTTTGCTTTGAGACAGAGTCTTGCTGTGTTGTTCAGACTGGCCTTGAACTATGTAGCCCAGGCCGGCTTTGAACTTTGAGCAATACTCCCGCCTCAACCTTCTGGCTGCTGGGATTACAGGCTTGCACCACCACACCCAGCTTTTTTTTTTTTTTTTTAAAGAAGACAATTTATTTGAAGGTAGGGGAAAGGGGAAAAGAGAGAGAGATGGTAGACAGCCACTCTTGCTGAGTAGGAGGCATTTGAAAGGGAAATACTCTGCCCGGCTTTATTTTTGAGACGAGTAGTTCGAGCTGTGTAGTTCAGGCTGGCCTTGAACTTTCTATGTAGCCCAAACTGGCCTCAAACTCACAGTGGTCCTCCTGCCTCAGCCTCCCAAGTACTGGGATTTCAGATGAGCGCCACCACGCCCGACTTGTTTTCAAATTCTTGTAATCTACACATAGACTGGACTGAATTCCAAATCTTTGCCAGGGCATGGTGGTGCATGCCTGTGACCCTGACACTCGGAAGGCTGAGTGGGAGGGGGGATCACTGGGAATTGGAGGCCACTCTGAGCTACATGGCGAGATAAAAAAAAAAAAAAAAAGTAACTGAAGCCAAACCCAGTCTCGGGAGCTAAGCTTCATGCCTGAAGTGCAGCCACAAGATCTCAGCAGACCACCAGACACCAGAGATGTCTGAGCGACAGACCCAGACGCAATCCCGGCATGAGGACGAAAGAAGACGCCCCTCTCTGCTGAGACCCTGGTGCCTCCTAGTTTTGTCTTGTTTATGCCTGCTTTTTTCATTTGACAAGATAATGGTGTAAACTGAGCGTGGGAATACAGGCCTGTGATCCCAGCACTCGGGAGGCTGAGGCAGGAGAACTGCAAGTTTGAGGTCAGCCTGGGCAACTTAGTTAGACCTTGTCTCAAAAAACAAAACACCACCAAGAAAAGACAATGGTGTAGTTAAAATTTCACCATCAGCAGCTACCACAGGTAACTTAGTGGAATCCTTTAGTCCCCCCAGTGGGTAACTGGCAACATCTTCAATGCAACTCTTTGTTCCAATTATACTAATGGTCCATTTTATAACACTCTCAACTTAATCATAGGATCGTAAATGATAAAATTGCCCTAGATTGCCAGGCATGGTGGCGCATATCTGTACTCCCAGCACTCCGGGAGGCTGAGGCAGGAAGATCGCAAGTTCAAGCCCAGCCTGGGCAACTTAGTGAGACCCTCTCAAAAAAGGGCCATCAGAAGGCCCTGAGTTCAGTTGTCAGTATTGCAAAAAGAAAAAGAAAGGAGGGAAATATTGCTCTAGATTACCTGTGATTAAATTAGAAAAACATCAGTGCCATCGCTAATACTGTGTGCTGTACCTGATAAATCCCTCTGAGGAAATCAAGAGCCAGAGGCAGAAGCTAAGAGATCCGATTCAGGGGCCACAGGTGTCTCACAGAATTCTCCATGGTCATTTGATTTATTCAGTTGGTTGCTATTAAGTCCAGAGTCATGCCCCAAGACTGTTATACAAACCGGATTTGTTTGCTTTTGTTGGTTTTGGTTTATATTACTTCCTTTTTTTGTATTTTGAGACAGGGTCTTACTATGTGGTTCAGGCTGGCCTCGAACTCACTATGTAGCGCAGGCTGGCCTCAAACTCACTGAGATCCTCCTGCCTCAGCCTCCAAAGTGCTGGGATTACAGGTATATGCCACCAGGCTCGACCTGTGTCTGTTACTTAAAAGTTGGCATCCGGCGGCACCAGCCTCAGTGGCCAAGGAGGGTGGGAGGTGGCAGCAGTGGGAAGATGCTGCTTTTTGGTGTAAATTGCAATCGATTAGGGATCAGTTCTCATACTCAAATTAGAAGTGAGGCTTCAGACAAGTGAGGCCACCATTGCTGCTTTGAACACCTCAGGAGAAGGGGAGAACAGATTTATCTGGAGTGAAAAAGAGAGCTGGTTAGGAGTCAAAGAGAATAATAAAACCTCCAGCGCTGGGGCTCCTGCTTCTGCCAAGGGCAAGGACCACTCTGAGGAGAACCACAAGGACAAGGTGGCTCTAAAGTCAGAGGGCGCCAGGAGTGGCATGAAAGGTCATGGCTGGGATGAGGCCGGGGAAGCAGCAGCGCCAGGTCTCGGCCGCTCGTGGAAGCTCCAGAACGCCTCGTAGCTCCGGTTCCTGCCTGACCTGGTGTGGACAGCACGGCCCCGGGCTCCCGCTCCAAATCCCGAATCCGCACGAAGCCCTTCCCTGGCCCCAATACGCATGCTGGGAGCTCAGCCCTGTAACTCAGTCCCACCTGAGGAGGGGAGCAAAGGCCGCAGCTTGGACCCCTGCTCTGCAGGCGGCTTCTGGCTGCAGAGTGCTGCCGGGTTGGCCGTGCCCAGAAAGCTCCCTGCAGCTTCCGGGCTAGGAAGCTCCATCTCCACCTCAGAGTCGGCTCAGTGCCAGAGCCTGAGGGACAAGCGAGCCTCCCGCTGGTGGGTGCCAACCTTCCCAGGTGACTCGGGGCAATCTGGTCAGACTCTTCTGTCTGAGATCTCCAAGGGGGTGGGGGGGACCCATGCAGCATGCCCAATAGGCCCGGCCCTGTGATTCCCACTCGAGTCCTCTCCCAGCCTCTAGGGTCAGACATCTGGAAAGAGCCCCCACCGCATCTTAGTTGCCATGAACAGTTCTGCCTTTCCACGTTCTCACCTGCACCCCACCCCGTTTGTCACCTTCACCCTCAAGTTGGTGGGCAAGTCGAGAGCTAGCTTTGTCAGTCATCATGGAGCCCCTATTTCACCTGCCCTGCGCACTGGTCTTGCAGGTTACCTTGCCAACGTGTGCTTTGTTCTTTTTTGGATTTTGTTGTATGGTCAGTACTATAAAATTTGAGTTTTGTAACTCTGTAGCATTTTAGATAAGGTTATGTTTGTATTTCGTTGTGTGAAGGAATTGTATTGAATAAACCAAGGATTAGAATGAGAAATTTAAAAAATTCTGATCAGAATTATGGAGAAGGAATAGCTGGGCATGGTGTCACACGCCTGTAATCTGAGCATTCTGGGAGGCTGAGGCAGGAAAATTGCACCCAGCCTGGGCAATCTGGCAATGTAGAGAGACCCTGCTCAGAATTTTAAAGCAAAACATAACAAAACGAAACCTTGGGGTATAGATCAGTGCAAAGGCCCTGGGTTCAATCTGAGTACCACAAGAGAAGAAAAATTATGGCGAATGCCACTGCCATGCGCCATCCAATCAAAAGGCAATCTCCTAAAAACATTACGATGTGCCTTTATCCCCTTATCCACAGGATCTGGCAGCTTGTGACTCCTGGCTCTTCCCCAGAGTCAAAATGACTGCAAAAAATAAATGTTTTGAGTCAACAGGACATGGAAGCAGCCACAATAGTGCCACTAAAGACCCTCATGAAAGAGGACATCCAGAACTGCTTCAGAGGGTGCCAAGAAATACGGGATGAACTGTTCAAAGCAAGCGGGAATGTTTTGAGGGAAATTAATGGCAATGTGTCTTTCACTCTAATAAATTTTTAAAATTGAAATATTTACCTTTTCTGTTAATCACACTGTAGAGCGAGCGCAAGGGATGAATACAGAGAGAGACTTATAAGGTATTGGCTCCCATGGTGATGGGGGCTGAGCCATTCCCAGATCTATAACCAGCACACTGGAAACTCGCAGTGTAGCTCCAGTCTGAAAGCCAGCAGGTTCGAGACCCAGGAAGACCCGATGCTTCCACTGCAGTCCAAGCCAGGTGTAATTAGTTACTTTTCTAGAGTCAGTGCAAGAGAGCAGATTTAATACAGGACAAGTACAAGTTACAACATTCACACACACAAGCCAAATGCAGGAAGAGTGCAGAACATCTCATTATGCACTGGAGACCGGAAAGACCTAATCCAGGGCTGGGAGCCCACAGCACTGTCCTGTGTACATCCGTGTCTGCACTAAAAAAGGTTGAAGAAATCTACACTGAAACCAGGTACGATACTCACAGTGGAGATGAAGACCAGAGCTCCTGCGAAGCGACAGCAGCCATCCTCAGTAAGAGCAAGGCCCCGAGCTCCTTCTGCGAGAACAACCGAGTCCCCTTCGGGAGAACCAGCGGCAACAGAGCTTCTCCTGGGACACAGCCGGCGCCTGTCTTCTGCTCCCGCTCCCCTTTACGTTGTGTCGGCAACAATCCTCAGGTGGATCCTCTTATGCCCAGAACCACAGCAACTCAGTCCAGCTGGGCGTTCCTGCGCCAGGTGACCACAATAAGTCCACCGCACCAGGGGAGCCCCCACTCAGCCTTTGTGTTCTCGCAGGTCCTTCTTTGGCCAGACGAAGGCCCCTCACTGGGGGCAGCAGACTTGTTATTCCCATCCAAAGCACCCGCTTAGACACAACCCACATAATGCTTGTTCCTGTGTCCAGCAGCCAAATGGACACATAAAATTACTTCACAGGGGCAGTGTGGTGTTAAAATCACCAGCACGCCCCTTTGCTACTTGCCCTCATGACGCCCCCCAGACATGACCATAGCAGGGCCGCTGGCCCTGTCCCCTCCCTCGGGCCTCAGCACATTTGCCTCTGAGGCTCTGAGCTATTTGCCTCTCTCTGGACCACTCCCCGCCCCGCCCTGTCATTGTCATTTTTGTGAGATTTCCATTCCCTGGGTAGAGCTGCAGCAGGTCTAGGAGGAGGGAGAGGGCGACGGAAGCCAGATCCCCAGGCACAGAATCTGCCTCCCAGAGGAGGCCAACAGGGTCAAGGTGGAGATGCAAAGCTGTTGCGTGGCAGCCAGCAACTCGGGTCATGCAAGAAACTTTTGCAACATAACTTTTCCGAGGTTTACATGCCAAGTGTTCAACTGAGTCTTCTGAGATTAAACTAGAATTAGTGGATATTAGCATTTATAACCTACACAGATCTGCTTTGATTCCAGCAGGTCAGAGCCTGGAGTCCAGTGCCCATGGCCAGTGCCTGTGCCCTCCCTTCCTAGGGGCAGCCAGAGGCCAGGGGAGCACCCCATCAACAGACCTAGATCTCATTGTTCTTCTACGCCCCTGCCTGGGTCAAAGGGCAAAGGTCACAAGAAGCCGATTTTAGCTTGACATCCAAATACTTTTATAATCCTGTACTATGGGAGCAGCTGCCTTGGGGTGTGAAGAGTAGCTGGACAGAAAGATGGACTCCTCGTTGGGGAGGGGAGCAGTGTCAACTACCGAGGAGTGAGGGCAGCTGAGCAGGGGTGTGACCTCTCCAGCACTTCCGGGCCTCCGTGGGCAGGTAAATCCAGGCCTGATGGCCTGACAACCTTGTGTTCCTGCACTCAGGTCTTTGCAACAGTCTCAAGGTCAAGTTGCTGCATAGTTTTTCCTATCCAGAGGCAAACATTGCAAATCTGCTGATCTCACAGTGATGCCATAAAATAGCAGGCAGATATATTTGTAAAAATGTAATCATTCACTAAGGTCAACAGTCTTTTTTTAGTTTCGTTGTATACACTTTTTAACTTTTTAATTAATTTTAGATTTACAGAAAAGTTGCAATAGCACAGAGAGTTCCCATATGCCCTTCACTCAATTTCATCCAACTTCCCCTCACAGCTACATGATCACATAAAAAGGATCAAAACTGACAAGCTCACTTTGGTGAAACATTATTAACTAAACCACAGACCTTATCTGAGTCTCACCACTTTTAATGCTATAGTTCCTTTCCTATTCCAGAATCCTACTCAGGGACTTACTATTTTCTCTCAAACTATGACTGTTTACTGAAGTACAACTAGCATATAAAAGTGGGCACCTACTTAACCACACAGGTGGGTTAGTCGAGACTCGTGTTACAGGTACACGGTGCTTTGTCCAGCCATTCACCCACTCGTGAATGCTCGGGTTGTTTCCGGCCTGGGGCTATTCTGAGTGAGGGTGGCTGGGAACATCCTTGAGCAGTCTTTGCATGGGCATATGCTATATTCCTCTTAAGCAAATAGCTGGGAGAGGGGAAAGGGTAGATTGATGGTTAACTTTTCGCCTTGCTACACCATCTTCCAAGATGGGTGTACCATTTTACATGTCCACCAGCAGCATGTAAGAATTCCACATCCTTGTCAATACTTGTTTGGTCAATCTAAACATTTTCAGTATCCTGGTAAGCGCACAGTGGTATCTCATTGTGGTCCTAATTTGTATTTCCTTAGTGATCAGTGATTTTGAGCTTTTTTTTTTCATTTGCTTATTTACCATCCATATATCTTTCTTAGTAGGGCTGGGGATTTAGCTCAGTGGTTAGGGTGCTTGCCTAGCAAGCACAAGGCCCTGAGTTCAATTCCCGGCACAAACGCCCCCCCCAAAAAAACAAAACAAAAACCACCTTTCCTCCCACATATCTTCTTGGTAAAGTATCTGATTATATCTTTTGTATATTTTGTACTTTGTTGTTTCTTATTATATGTATATTCTAGATAAAAGTATTTTATCATTTTATCAGATAAGTGATTTGCAAATATTTTCTCCCAATTCGTGGCCCTCTTGTCAACCAGCAAAAATTAGGGTCCCAGGATCCTTGAGTTCCACTAGCTTCCTAGGATGGCTCACAGAACTCAGGGAAATGCCTTGTTTGTTCACCCATTTACCATAGACTTTATGACACAATATAAAGGACATTGCAAAGAAAATGGGTCAGCCGCCTAGATGGCTCCTCGGGCAAGCATGTGGGAAGGGAGGGAGCTCCAGTGCCCTTTCTGGGTGCACCACACTCCAGGCACCTCCACACGTTTAGCATCTGGAAACTCCCCAAGCCCTGTCCTCTTTGGTCTTTAAGGAGGCTTCAGTACTGTGCATGATCGACTACATCAGTGGCCATTATGATCAACTAAACCTTCATCCTCTTTCCGTCACTCCTGAGGTGGGTGGTCTGGGTGTCCCAACCCTTCAATCAGGCTTAGGTCTTTCTGGTGACCAGTCCTCATCCTAAAGCTGTGTAGGGACCTCCAGCCACTGGTGTATCTAATTAGCATACGAAAGACATCTCTCTGGAAATTCTAAAGATCTTAGGAGCTACTTGCCGTGAAATGGGGAAAGACCAAAGATATATTGTATTACAGATAATTACAGATTCAGGGGGTTCATGTCTGTACATGGGAGAAGTCACTAATCACAGCTCACTCTTTTGCATACCCATATGCAATAGTTCTAGCGCCATCTGTTGAAGAGACTACTTTCCACTCCCACTGAGTTGTCTTTGTAACATTGTTGAACATCAGCTATCCATATATGTGTAAACCTGTTCTGGATTCTCCACTCTGTTCCTCAGATCTATCTGTCTTGGCACCAGTTCCACACTGTAGCTTTATAAGATTGATTCCTATAGCTTTTTAAGACTGAAATGAGGTATTGTTAGTCCTCCATCTTTGTTCTTTATCTAGGTTGTTTTGACTACTTTATGTCTTTTGTGTTTCCATACCAATTTTAGGATCATCTTCTCGACCTTTTTTATGGTGCTGTGGATCAAACCTAGGGCCTTGTGTATGTGAGGTAAGTGTTCTACCCTAGAGCGACATCTAGGCCCCCTCTGTTGATTTTTATACAGAATCACTAGGATTTTTATTAGAATTGGACTGAATCTATAGATAATTTGGGGGGAACTGACAGCTTAACATAGTAAGTCTTCTGACCTATGAACATGGTATATTTCCCCTCTGGATCTTCTTTAACGCTTTTTCACTTTCACTGTACCAATATTCCACATCTTTTGCCATATTTATACCTACATATTTCATAGTTTGGTGCTATAATAAATGATATTTTAAATTTCCAATTTTGGGGGGCCAAGGATTTAGCTCAGTGGTTAGAGTGCTTGCCTAGCAAGCCCAAGGTCCTGAGTTCGATCCCTGGCACCACAAAAAAAAAAAATTTCCAATTTTTGATTATACATTGCTATTATATGGAAATAGCTGGTTTGGGTATCTTGGACTCACTTCCTGTAACCTTGCTTAACCGTCTGCTTAGACCAGACCTTTTTTGAAGATTAAACAGGATTTTTAATGGAGATGATCTTATTGTTCATCAATAGACAGTTTTACTTTTTTCTAGAACAACTGTTTTGACCCAAATGAGAAAGTAAGACACGCGGTGAAGAACATGTTTGAGGTATTTTTTATCATTATGCAAGTTTTGTGGCCCAAGCTGCAAAGGCCCCATCTCTTCTCCAGGGACAGCCCACCCCCCATCCCGCCCCATCTCCAACTGATAAGAAACAGCGATAGAGAAACTGGATGTTGTCACCAACCCCCATGCCACCCACGAGGCGCACTCTGGGGCCGAGCGACCTTATTCCCAGTGGCTGGACACGGCCTGGAGGGCAGCAGCATCCTCTTAGCACGGGGCCCTGCTGAGCCTTGAGAGCATCCTGGGAAGGAGACTGGGTCTCCTGGAGGGCCCAGGGGCTGCCGCATGACATAGGCTACATCTCCCACCTCCACCAGGACTTTAATGAAAAGGGAACCAGCACTCAGGGCTGAGGGTGGAGGGGCTCTGGGGTCACCCACATTCCAGTCTGTGAGTCCACCTGCTGTCTGGGCTCCCACATCCATGGCACTGATTGTAATTCTCAGGACAACTGATCTCTCGTCACAGACGATATCTGTCCCCGGCTGTCCAAATAGCGTGTAACCTCTGGTGTATGGCTCCAGCAAAGGTGACTCCTCCACATCGCTTCCCCTCCCAGGCATTCCCAAGTACCCTTCCTCCGAGAACCCCATTCCCATCCCATCCGCCCACCACCAGGTTGTCTTCAGGCTCTGGCCCGCAGGGCGCTGCAGGCTGTCCTTTCCATGAGGCTCTAAGGAGTGGGATCTGAGTTATAATCCACAGCTGGATGGCACTTGCCCTTTGTAACAGGTGTGATCCTTTCCCTTCAAAAAGACAAAGAAAACATGGCTGTGATTTCTTAGAGGGGAGGTCCCTCTACTTTCTACCTATTTCGGTTCATCAGCACACTCAGACTGGTTTGTAAGAACTTCAGTTAAAAAACCATAATGTCTGAAAGATGATGCAGCCCAATCTTGGGAAGGAGCCCAAGGGCCAGAGAGAGGAAGGAACGTGCCTGAGGTCACCCCGAAGGCCAGCATCAGGGCCAGAATCCAGGCTCAGAGCTCCTGACCTCAGCCCCACCTTCCTCTCGCTGCTCGGATTCTGTCCTAGGAGAACTCCTGAGGACTGTGGTCCCTGCCCCGTGAGCCACTGGAGAGTGGCCTTCCCAGCAGCTGTTACGGTACACACTTTATGCCCTCACCTACTGGCTGTCTTCCCCACCATGAAGGCAGGACTTGGACCCCTCCTTGGCATTTGCCCCACGGCTGGATCATGATCTGCTGCTCAGCAGGTGATCCACAAGTCTTTATCCAAGGAAAGAAGGTGAGACGATGAGACAGAGGGCCGTAGGGTAAAGAGGGCCTTTCCCACCACCCGCTGGCTTCTGTCTCTTCCACCTTCCCACTGTCCCCTCTGCCCCTGGCCTGGCCTGAGCCTCATCTCTCATCTGTACCTTATGGATGGCCTCTTTGTCTCCGTCCCTCCTAACTCCATTTTCCCATCCAACATTGCCAAAGTAAGTTTTTAAAAACACAAGAGCTACTTCCCATTAAAATCTTTCTGAGCAGAAAAACGTATCTGCAAAACACATATCTGATAAAAGACTTACGCCTAGCTATCTAAAGAAGTCTCAAAACAAGCAGCCCATTTTTTTTAAGGTGCAGAAGATCAGGAAACATTTCAACAAGGAAGAGATATGGGGAAGCATAAGAAAAGATGTCCAACATCTTGTCATGGAGAAATGCACATCCAAACCATAAAGAAATATCCTGTCAGAGAGGCTAGAGTTACAGGGAGTAAAACTCTCACAATACGAAGTGCTGAGAAGGATACAGAGGAGTTGGAGCCCTCACACTGCTGGGGGATTACAATGCAGCAGAGACATTTCAAAGCAGTTGGGCAGTTTCTTCGAAAGCTACACATACACTTACCAAGACACCTAGAAATTTTCCTCCTATTCACCAAAGAGAAATGAAAACATACGTCTACATAAAGACCTGTAAATGCTTTATTAAAAATCGTTCAAACTGGGAACGCTGAAAATGTCACTCACCTTGAGAAGGGATAACTAAATGCTGGCACAGTCACTCAATGGGATACAGTTCAGCATTAAATGGACAAACTCCTGACACACACGATAACACGGTGACTCTCAAGAGCACTGTGTAAAGTGAAAGAAAAAGATTCTACATACGGATGATCCCATTTCTATGGCACTCTGGAAAGGCAAGACTCCAGGGTAGGCAGTTGCATCAGTAGGTGCCTGGGGCTGGGACAGGAGTGAGCTGACTGCATCAGCACAAGGGAATTTTCTTGCTTGTGATGATTGCATGAGTGTATGCATTTTTCAAAACTCATAGAATCGCATACCTAAAAAAGATACATTTTATTATATGTTACACTACTATAATTGTGACTTTTTAAAGACTCCTGTGGCTTCTTGCATGCAGGCTAATCCAGGCAGCTTAGCTTCACATTCAAGGTCTCCAAGGTCTGACCAAACCAGCTCTGCCACCTTATTCCCAGCTGCTGCCCTTTATCCACCTTATGTGTGGTGCTCACAAGGAGCTGAATAGCATTTTCCACACATCTCGAGCTATTTTGCTTCCTCCTCTCTGAAGGAAGTGAACTGTTCTGGGAAGAACAGAGGTTGGAGCCAAGTAGACCAGAGCACCAAGCCTGCGCTAGCTCCAGAGACGCAGGCCTGTGCCATCTCTGCTGCCTGTCTAGAGCAGGCTGCACACTGAGGCTTTGCGGCTACTCCCACCCAGAGGGAGTGTCTGCTTGCCTTTCCCTCCAATCTGGGCCAGTCTTGTAACTTGTGTTGGCCAAAAGGATGTGGTAGAAGGGTAATGCATTCTGAGGCTAGGCTGCAGGAGGCCTTGCATGATTCTGAACAAACCCAACGTCTTCCATGGGCACAAGTCTAGGCCCCATGCTGCAGGATGGGAGTCCACGTGGAAGAGGGTCTACTTCCATCCTAGACCGTCCTGGATCAGTCAGTTCTAAGCCAGCCCCCAGACTCATGAACAATAACTAATGGCTATTATCTTGAGCTGTGGAGTTTTGGGGTGGTTCGTTATGCAGCAACAGCTAACTGATAGTAACTCACTGTGGCCCTGGGAAAGTTACGCAGTCTCCTCATCTGTATAGTAAGAATAATAATACATGCTTCATGGGGCTTTGTGAGGCCCACAAGAGATGAGGCACAGAGTTGAGCACAGTGCCTGGCACATAGTCAGCTTTTGATTAATGGTTCTTACTGCATTTCCAAGCCCAAACCTTACCTAGCCTTTAAGGGCCAGCTCAAATGCGACTTCTTCTGAACTGGCCTCCCTGAATCTCCAAGTGGGATGTAATCTTTCCTTCTTGGAACTCGTATGGGATCTTCCCTATCCCCCCAATATTCTCTGTCCTCATCTGTAAGTACTTCAGAAACACGGCCTGGCTTTAACATGGGCGTCCAGTACAAATGTAGACTCAAGTCAGAAAAGGATTAAATGATTCTTACAGACCTGGGACAGAAACCTGCCTCCAAGACTAGTGCTTCTTCCACTACACACACAGCCCCCTGCAAAGGCAAATTCATCATGCTTCCTTGCACATAGCTGGTACTCAAAAATTGTATTTTGAATTGACCCGGCTAACCTGAGGGTGCTCCTCGGCCTCCTGAGAGGGCAGTGAAGATGTGCAGGAGAGTTTGGGGAGCCACTACTGGTGACCAGTGGCAGGTGCCAGGAATGCTGAACCTCTTGCTACTGGGCAGCAGATCCTGGCACAGAGGAAGTGCCCCTTCCACAAGCCAGCAGTACCAGCTGAGATGTGCCAGCTGTGGGAAAGCAGAGGAGGGCAAGTCTTTCTTCTCAATAGACACTGTTTCACTATTTCCATTCTACAGCTGAGGAGAGCCTTGGGGAGCAGCCCAGGGTCACACAGCAAAAGGTGACAAAGCCAAGACATGAACCTGCATCTTATTCTGAAGCCCACAGCTTGTCAGCGTCTCCACTAGGTCAGTTCAGGTTGGGAAGCCCGACCGATTTGAACAAAGTCACTGAGCAGATCACACTACACAGAGCAGAGACCAGGCTGTGCAACCCAGGCTACAGATGCTGAGGACCACCAGGAAGCAAGAAATGGCCCAGGAAGTCCGGGTTATTCCTTAATGCCTCCTGATTTGTGCATAACAGAACCTGTCTCCTCCCCTATCCAGAGCTCAGTTTTAGGGTCTATTATAATGTTTCATAAGTCGAGTGACTGGCATGTCATACATAATGAGGCAAAGGCAAGTCCCACAATGTTGTGGTTTGGATCTTAACTGTCCCCCAAAGGCCATGTGCTAAAGGTTTGACTGCCAGCCTGTGGCACTATCGGGAGGTGGTGGAACCTTTGGGGGCAGGACCTGGTGGAAGGAAGTTAGGTCATTAGGGGGTGTGACACTGAAAGGGCTACTGGGACTCTGGCTCCTCTCTCACTCTCCCTTTGCATCCCAGCTACCATTAGGTGGGCAGTCTTGCTCTGCCAGGCACTCCCCACCACCATGTTCTGCCTCATCACAGGCCCAAAAACAATAGAAGCAATTGGCCATGGACTGAAACTCCCGAAGCAGTCAGCAAAAATTAATCTCTCCCCTTTCTAAATTGATTTTTTCCTGTATTTGTCACAATGACACTTGATTAATACACACCCTAAATTACATCTTCTAAGAGCTCCTTTCCGAAGATTTCCTCCTGTGTCTATTGCACTTTGGTGTACAGGTATGTGTTGGTTAAACAGGCCAGGCTTATTCACCCCTGCAGGCCCATGCTTGCAGCCTAGGACATCCTCCATCTCTGCTTACCATCTTTCCAAGCAACTTGGGAATTTATCTCTCTGCACTTCACACTCCCATGGTGTCTCGCTGTTCCCTGATGCTAAATCGATCACTCCCCTTCACCCCATTTGCCTGTGACTTTCTGAGGACAGGACCCTGGGCCCCTAGCACTGCTCACAAAATTTCATTGAATTGTCAACTTTTTGTTTCCCCCATCCTGCCCCCCAAGGCCACCACTTCTCCCAGTACTCAGGATGATCATCTCTCCAAGCCATGCAAGGAGCATGTTTCACCACTTACCCCTTCTTCCTTACCCATCAGGCCAGAAACATGCTCGAGTTACCCCCACCACCAACCCCTAAAACTCAGAAAGGAAGTAGGGGAAAGGGAAAGCATGAAGGAGGAAAGAGAAGAGGAGATGGGGGAGCAGAAAGAAGGAAGGAAGGAAAGGAGCGAGAGAAGGAGACACAGCTTTCTCTCTACTCTGCTCTCCCTCGGAGTTAAGGGGCGATCTTGGGAGGATGAGGAGATGCCGTGTTGTTGCTATATCACCCATCTGATTTCTGTGTTGCATCATAAATGTACACTGGGACTTGAGAAGAGGAGAGGGCTCCACACACAGAACCTCCTAAGAGTCTCTCATTCTCACTTTAACTTCCAAATCTCTCACCAAAACCACATGTACAAATATCCAAGAGGTAAAAGGAAAGGGACCCAGTGAGACTCAACAGGAAGATAGGTCAGGGTGAGACAACTCGGTCTCAGCCTTCTTGGGTACAAAGAGCCTTCCCTCCTGGTCTCCTCCTCCAGAAAGCTTCAGGGAAAGAATGGAGAAGTGTCTGAGTTACGAGAATTCCTGGGTCCCATCTGTCCTTACTCCTCTTCTCCTGCCCTCATGTGACTGCGGGGAGTGGGGTGAGTGCCTTCCCCATGAAATGGGAGGCACTTGGGGACAGAATAGTTGTCTTCTCTTCTACAATGTCTCAGGAGCCCAAACCCTTTTTCTGCTACATATCAGAAAAAAAGAGGAATTTTTGGGGGTGTCTTGACCCAGAGGTTGGGATAAGAACCCCTCCCAGTGGCATACTATTCAAAAAAGTTAGACAGAGTGGCTGCTGGATGGCCACCTGCCTGAGGGGAATAGTAGCTACCTCTACGCTAACAGAAAAAGCTACAAAATGAATTTTGGGGAAAAAACTAGAAATCCTGACTCCCCATATCAGGTTAGGGCTATTCTTGAGACAAAAGGTTACTTGTGGTTGACAGGGGAATGGTACAAGTAGGTACCAGGTCATGCTTCCAGACACCCCTCAGGTTACCATGAAGACTGGCACTATGCTTAATCCTGCCTCACTGGTGCCTACGGGCTCAGACGGTAGCCACTCTCGTGAACAGGTGACTTCCCAAGACACCAGTGACCTGCCTCTCCACAACCCTGAGGAGGTGTGGTTCACTGATGGAAGTAGGACGTTGTACAGGAAGGACACTGAAAGGCAGGTTATGCAGTTGTCAGTCCACAACACGTCACTGAGGCCAACCCTCCCCCTGCCTGGAGACCTCTGCTCAAAAAGCAGACCTCATCGCCCTTACTTGGGCATTGATATTAGGAAAAGGCAAGAAGCTAAATACTTCCACAGACTCCATACCTTGCTGGTGCTACACGGCCATGCAGCAATCTGAAAAGAAAAGGGCTTGCTAACTAATAAGCAATCATTTATAAAGCACAAGCAAGAGAATCTAGAACTCCTAGACACAGTCTGTCTTCTCAAGCAGGCTGCTGTCATTCACTGCAAAAGACATGAAAGAGACATGTCTAAAGTCTGCTTGGGAAATCAAAAGGCTGACGGAGAGGCAAGAAGGGCAGCCTTACAGTTCCTCAAGACCTAGCCTTATTCCCAGGTTTTGAGAAACCATTAAAACCAATCTATATCCCTTAGAAAGATTAATGAATCTTAGGACAAAAGGGAATTAAAAAGGGACTTTGGTAGTATTTGGAAAACAAATTGGTCCTTCCTCAAGCGGCACAGTGGAAGGCTGTAAAAACCCTTATAGTTCTTTCCATATGGGAAGAGCTGCTACATTGGAAATGGTCATTCGAATTTTGACAGGACCAGGACTAGCAGCAACCACCCAACCGGTCTGCAAAGCTTGCCCACTCTGTACCCACAACAACCCTGGAAGCCCATACCACTTCCTTTGTTCGAACCTGTACAGAGGGCCTGGACCTACCCAGGGGAGAGCAGGCAATTCGACTTTACCCACATGACACTGTGTAGGGAGTTTAAGCAGATATTGGTCCTAGTCAACACCTTTACAGGTTAGATGGAGGGCTTCCTTACCTACTCAGAGAAGGCTATCAAGGTAGGCAAAGTGCTTCTCGAAAAAAGTCATCCTCTGGTTTGAACTACTCCAGTCCCTTCAGAGTGACAGTGGGCCTTCTTTCACCTCTCAAATACCGCAGCATGTGGCAAAGGCTTGAGGAATAAAGTACCATCTCCATTCTATGTGGAGACCTCAGTCCTCCAGAAAGCCTGAAAGAGCCAACCAGACCCTAAAGTGAACTCCAGCAAAACTTTGCCAAGAGACACCTGAGTCTTGGCTCCACTATTGCCAACAGCCCTTGTGAGGATTCAAAACACCCCTAAAATTGGGCTAAATATGAGTCCATTTGAGCCCTTTGCTATCTTCTGATATGGTCGTGGACCCTGAGGCCACAAGACTCTTACAGTATCTTGCTAATCTAAGCCAAGTACAGCAAGATGTTCAACTATATGAGAACAAAGTCCTACCAGCTCCTGGGCCAGGGGAACCCCCTAGTGTCTCCCCTGGAGACCAAGTCCTCATTAAAACCTGGAAAGAAGGGACCCTGCAGACTAATTAAAACCAAAATGAAAGTGCCCCCTTTCAGTGCTTCTTGCCACACCCACTGCAGTAAAGGTGCCAGAGACAGACAACTGGATTCACCTTTCTACAATAAAGCCAGCCCCACCTGAACTGCCCCAGGGAAAGGACCACCCAAAAGAAGAAAGCTCCTCCTGTGTACTTCTGGAAGACCTGAGGCTTTTCTTCAAGAAGTAAGGCTCCAGTACTGTTCTGCATGCAAACAAGTAGAGTCACTAATGACCCTTGAGCCACTACAGCTTAATGGGCACCTTATGGGGACTCCTATTTAAGGAGATTATGGTAATCCATAATATGAGTAATCTTGCTGGAGCTACAGCTGTCAGGCTCTTGGTAGTTTATCTAATATCCCTCTTCACCATGCTTTCTTCTCCACAGAAAGCATGGAAATCAAACTCCTTAGGAAACTCCCATCAAATAATAGCATGGAAAAATAATGTCTCTAATTGCTAGATGTGTAATAATCCACCTTTTAAGATAGACCAGGAAATATTCTGACCTCCTCCTCCTCATATTTGGGCTCTGCCTCCTCAGCATAATAGTAAATAAATTTTATCCATTCAAGACGTCAGATGATGATCCAGAGTACAGCCTATGACTCCTGCCAAATTCACCAAGCTCTCTCCCTTGAACAGGGAGTGCCACAGTTGCTGACATACGGATACTAACTCTTTTCTTATTGTCTATTGACAGGTTTTTTCCAGCCCGCTGGTGAGGTCCAGCATTCCAAGGTAGTTGGAGAGTACATAATCTCCAGTAGGCAGAGCATACAGCCTTTCAGCAGGAAACAGCTACATGAAGATAGAGACCTCCATTCCCGCAGCATCCCATAAAGGGTTATGGGGATTGCGTCTCTTGGGAGGAAATGAGATGGGCGATTAGGGCAGGGAAAACTGGCTGAGAAAGTAGGCATGGCCTGTCAATCCAAACCCAAACACGTGTGCAGAACAAGGTGCCCAAGCCCTGCACCTGCAATCAGTCAGAAAGTACTGTCTTCAAGTCTTCATTTACATCTGGCATAAAACCAAGAGGGTTTTTGGTAGGACAGCTTAGCTCTGATCTCAGACTGAGGAGTAGGAGATACAAAAGACCCCGGCCATTAACCTCGTGGCCACTGTGAACTTTCTCAGCAACCTGTTTTCTGCAGAGTGTGTTTCTTTTCCAACCTCAATAAGTGTAAATCCTTGCTACCTTTCTTGTGTGTCTTGTCCAATTCTTTGTTCGGGTCACCAAGAACCTGGAAAGAATCTCTGTGGGACCCTAAAAGCCAGAAATGAAGCTATGCACTCCCCCTTTGAGCCAGCAGTGGGAAACCAGGAAAGTCAAATGCTTCTGTCTCACAAGAGCCTCATGTCCTACAGCCCTAAACCAGGGCGAGACCCACATGACCAGAATGTCTGTGCAGGTGGAGGGTGTCAGCTACAAGAAAATGCAAGAGTCGTGAGGACAAGGTGATCAGGACCACCCAGTGGTCCACATCTGCCACAGGAGGCAACATATTACAGAATCACACCCAGCCCAGCAAATTTTAAAAACGTGGCGCAAGAGGGCTTGGGAATTTAGCTAGCAAGTGCAAGGCCCTGAGTTTGATCCCCAGCAGTTCCCCCAAATAAAGTGCTGTGCCCTTTGTTCTACGGCAACCTGATCACTCTCTTGACCAGTGCTGACTCCTTCGGCCAAAACCACCCCAAAGCTTTGCCTGGGCCAGGTTTGCAACAGCACTCACAATACCCAGCCCGGTCTTGTTTCTGTAGTCTCTGGGTCAAAAGACCCTGCCATCCAGCATCAGACTGAACAGTCCCCGGTCACCAACAGGCAGACCCCACCCATACTCATGGCATCGTGAGTGCTTTCCACTTCATGTGAGCCAGCAAGTGAAGAAAAAAAGGAACTGGGAAGAACTGGAGACAATGCAGGGAGCCAAGAAGCATAAGGAAAACTGTAATTAATGTCCTGGATAAAAGAGCACATTGCACACGTGACACGGAACTGAGTGCTATTAAAGAACAAAAAGAGTGATCCATAACACAAAAGAGCTCTTGGAAATTAAAACACATGATGCACAAAAATATAACAGGCAATAGTAAGGATGGAGAACAAGGACAAGGACATTTTGCCGGAAAGTAGTAGAGCAGAAAAGCCAGAGATGGAGAATAAGAAAATGAATGAATGACTAATGAAAACCAGAGTGCCAAACCAGGATATCTAATGCCCAAGCAGTGCTTTGTTCTTCTACAATAAAGAGAGAAAACAGAAGAGAGAAAAATCATCAAAGACAAAAACTCAAAATAAAATTTCCATACAGGAAGGTACTGAGTTGTCAGACGGAAGGAGGTCACCAAGTATCCAGTACACAGACAGAGAAACCAAGTCCTGTCACCCTGAGATTTCAGAACACAGGGGACAGAGAAAAGATCCTCGAACCATTCAGAAAGGAAAGTGCAGGTGACTAACAAAGGACAGAAAGCCAAAATGTTGTCAGAATTCTCCACAACCATCCTGGAGGCTGGAAAACAGAAAGCAAAGTCTTCAAAATTCCAAGGGAAGCCAGGTGCAGTGGTGCCTATCAGTAATCCGAGCACTCGGGGAGGCTGAGGCCAGAGGATAGCAAGTTCTAGCATGGCTTGGGCAATTTAGCAACTTAGACCCTGTCTTAAAATTTTAAAACATTTTTAAATGCTAGGAATGTAGCTCAGTGCAAAGACCCTGGGTTTAATCTCCACCACTGGAAAAAAAAATTCCAAGGGAAAATTATTCCCGTGCTAGAATTGTATTTCCAGCCAAACGATGCACCAGCAGTGGAGGTGGGAAAAACAAAAAACATTTTCGGGCACACAGTCAACCAAAAATCTTCCCTCCCACTGCCCTTCCTAAGGAATCCACCAAAGCAAGGGAGTAAATCAGGCAGGAGGAAGACACAGGATTACCTTGATGAAACATTTCTTAAAATTGCACTCAAGCACAAAAAAAAAAAATTTGCACACAAAAGTTTGTTTTCCTGGAGCAATCTGCTCCCCAGACTCTGGTTCTGATACTTTCACTGTAATTCCCAAAGAACAAAATCCTCAATTCTAAAGTGCATGTTTATTTTCGTTTCAAAAGTTCTGAAATTAAGGTTATACCATGACAGATGGCCTCTTACACCAATAAAATATGGCAGCAGCTAATATTTACACACTCTTTATATGGTGTGTCATGGTCTTTCAGGTACTTCTGTGACAGGGACTTCAGATCCTAAAGGGTAACGGAAAGCTTCCTCATTACCTTAAAGCCAGGCCCAGATCTCCGTCAGCACTGTGTGTCAGGAAGCAGCTCCGAGACACTGAGCAACCAGACACGACCCTGCCAAGCACGTTTATCACTTCAGGAGTACTACAAGGCTTAGCAGCCCTCACTTCACCTGGGCTAGCGCATCCCTTTTAAAGACTGAGGACAGAGATAAGAGTAATTAGGTCGGTGTGGTGGCACACGCCTGTAATCCCAGCACTGAGGAGGTTGAGACCGGAAGACTACTGTGAGTGCAAGGCCAGCCTGGGCTACATAGTGAGTTCAAGGCCGACCTGAACTACACAGCAAGACCCTGTCTCCAAAAAAAAAGAGTAGCTAAAGTAATTTTCAGGATATACGGAGACATCCAATTGCCAGCTTTTACTCCTTCCTATTCAGACCCCCTGGGAGATTGAAGCCTGAAGGTCTCCAGTCATCACCCTAAGCCTCCAGCCGCCTGGGACCCCAGGAGCAGCAGAGCCTCACAGACACCCCATGATGAGGCCATCTCATTTGGGAACTGAGGCTGCCCCCAAGCCAGGAGCCGTGGGAACCGAACTGTCCCCTCAGGTGAGATGACTCTCTCAGGACCCCAGAACCAGGCTTGAGGCACCAATCAACCAGACCATGGCCTGACCCTGATTCCCTACCCTGCCGGATACGCAAACCCCCAGCCCTTGCCCTTTTCCCCTTTTCTAAGCCAGCCAGAAGCCCCTGTCGGCCACCCAAGGACAGAGTTTATGCCTCTTTCTCTGTCCTCCGGAGCGGCCACACTGATTACAGCTGGTTTCCTGCCCCGCACAGCGCTGGACTCCTTGACTGGCGTTTTGGGTAAGTGGCTGAACCCAGAGCCAGATCTAGGACTTCTGCCCTAAAACTCCTGTTACACATCTCCTTTTTAGTTCAAAACAACTTCCTGAGGTGAGTTATGAGCACCAGGGAACATACCGTATGGGTGAAGCCACCAGGGCCGAGCCCAGCCCTCGCGGTGGTGGGTAGAGGATTGAATGAGGACTTTTCCTTACCAAGAGCTTTAGGCAGATCACCTCATTTGCACCCCCTCAGCCATCTGCTCATTTGACAGTTGAAAAAGTTAAAATCAGGGAAGTTAAGGTATACCCCCTACCTCGCACGGCCGGTCAGCTGCACAGTCAGGATTTGAACTCAGTCTCTCCACCGCCATCAGCTGCCATTAAGGCAGCAGCGGTGTTCCCCGGGAGCCAAGCACAGGGGACCCCTGGCCAGCACCAGGCCAGCTCTCCCTTGGCTGCCCTTCCGCCACTCTGGCCACACTCACTGCAGGATCCTGTCCCAGGCCGGGTCTGAAGGGTAGCGCTTGGATCCACCCAGGTACAGGGACCGGTACCGCTGCCGTGTGTCCCTGGTCTCCATCAGCGTGGTGTTGAGGTAGCGGCCGACCCCTACCGGGTTCTGCACAGGGAGAGAGAGGGGGCGGGCAGGCCATCAGCAAGCCTGACCCAGAGACCAAACCTCCAGCCCTCCCCCCTCCCTGGGCCCCCGTCTCCCCCACCTCTTAGGAGTTGAGTCGCGTCTCCCCGAAAGAGAAGCTGGAGTCCTGACCCCTCGGAATGTGACTGACCCAGGAATAGGGCGGCTGTAGACATAGTAAGACGGGTCATGGTGGAATAGAGCGGGAGCCTGATCCAGAGGGACTGGTATCTGGCCAGTCTTTTGTTCTATTTTTGCAGTGCTGGGAATGCAACCCAGGGCCCACAAACACTAAGCCAGCGCCCTGCCAGAGAACTAGACCGCAGCTGTGACTTGTATCCTTACAAGAGACCCATGCCGGCTGTGGTGGCGTTTGCCTGTAATCCCAGCAAGCAGGAGGATCGCCACAAGTTCCGGGCCACCCTGGGGGTACACAGTGAATTCAAGCCGGCGGTGGTGTGAACTACGCAGCAGGAGGCAGGGTCGGGAGGACAGGAGGCACCCGGGGAAACCAGCTCCACACAGAGGCCGACATTGGCGAGACACATTCACAAGGCGAGATCAACTAGGGACTCCCCGCGTTGGTTTCAGAGGGAGCTTGCCCTGCTGAAACCTGGACTTCAGCCATCCTGCTTCTGGAGCTGTGGGAGGGCTCCTCTCCACGGCTTTAAGCCGCCTGGCTCATGGGGCTTTGTGTGGCAGTCTAGAAGCAGACACCACCCCCAGACATCCACCACCAGAGAGGTTCTCAGAGGAGACTAGCCAAGGCCACGCAGAGAGGGCAGAGTAGCGGCAAGACAGGAAACAGCCGTCTAGGACAAGCGGTGCTGAGGTCGGGGGGCAGTCTAGGCCAGCGTCAGGCCGACCACCCTGGGGAGAGGCCTGTCTCAGGAGGGCCCTGTCCCCTCCTGGGGCAGCCTGCCGCTGAAACCCGGCCCTCTCCTTGGCCCTTCCTACTCAGACAGGCAGCCGTGTGCTGGCAGCACGGGCACTGGTTCTAGTCCAGAAAACTTTATTTTCTTTCTCCGTCAGTCCTGAGGGTTGAGCCCAGCTGTGCTCTACCACTGAGTTATACCCCTAGAGCTTTTTCTTTTGAAATAGAGTTTCAGTAAGTTGTCCAGGCTGGTCTCGAACTTGTGAGACCTTGTTTCCAAATAAAATTATACAAAGGGCTGGGGATATAGCCTAATGCTAGAGCTCTTGCCCCGCAGGTGCGAGGCCCTGGGTTCAATCCCCAGCATTGCAAGATCCAAACAAAACAAGAGTACAGAATAGACCGAAGGGAAAGGAGCAAGGAAGGGACGAGGTCCAAGCCCAAGGCCATCTGTGTACATAGAAGAAGCAGACACACAAAACCTGAGAACTGACCTATTCTACAAGAACACTGCCAGCCTAAAGGTCACACCACATACAGGGAACAGGGAAGAGAGCAGGAGAGGAAGAGGCAGAAGAGGCAGAGGAGGGACTTGCTCCACCACAGAAGAGAAATGGCCCATCCCCCAGCTGCCCAGAGAACCCAGGACAAGGCAAAGAGAAGGAGGGCACGGGATTTCTTTGCGACAATAAGGGTGAGTGTGGTGCAACGTGGCTTGGCGAGTGTGGTCCCTCCGACAGCACAGTCCCATCATCATCAGCTGAGCATGGTGGCCCAGCCATGCCCACAATCCTAGCAGGTGGGAGGCTGAGACAGGAAGATGCTGACTTTGAGGCTAGCCTGGGCTACATAGCAAATTTGAGGCTAGCGGGGTGGGAGTGGGGGATGAGACCTTGTCTCAAAAAAAAAAAAAAAAAAGGGAATGTAAATTCCCAGGCCTCACTTAGGCCTACCGTGTCAGAATTCCTGGCTGCCACGGCACAGTGATCTGTGTGTAACAAGGCTGCCAGTGACTCTGACTGACGTCCGCTCTAATTGGAGAATCGATGCTTTAAAGGACTAAGCCAGCAAGGACAGGCATCAAGGGAGAAAGAGAGGTAGTAGCATCCTGCCCCCTCTTAGTTCTAGTGCCCAGGGCCAAGGAGGGCCGAGGCTGCAAGGAGAGGCAGAAAAGCTCCCGGCCTGTCCCCACACATCCCACACCCTGACCCACTCACCCAATTCCCTGGAAGCATCTGGTAAGCCTTTATGCCGGACCGCTTGGAGGCCAGGAGGAACGGCGGCTGGTTCACATGTTTGCATTCTGTCTCCCGAGGAAGCCAGAACCCGGGACCCGAAGTGGCCTAAGGGAAAAGAAGGAAGGTGGAAAGGCTGGTGGTAGGAGCAGTTCTCAGCAGCTGACCCCACCTGCACAGCAGGGCCGGGTCTTCAGGCGAGTGCTCCATGACCATGCCACCCACTGTAACCCCACCAGTGTGACAGCTCTTCTCAGGCTCCCAAGGCCCTCATGATTGGGTGGGTCGCGAGAGACGCTCCACACAGCAGCCTGGGAGCGACATCCCTTCAGTGGCCAGCAGGGGGGCAGACCTCTGAAGGCGGACCCCCTCATCCTCCGCCCTGGCCCAGGCTCCTGAGGGCACTGGGAGGGCCTCCTGGGAACCAGGCCTCAGGGTTGGGAATCCATCTAACTCCCACTTCAATTCTTGCTGTGCTGAGGACAGGTGTGCAAACCCAGCCGGGCTCTCGCCCAGAGTGACTGCTAAGTGCAAGACCAGAATCGGAGACCAGGGAGTCTGAGCAGCACCCCCGGGCCCCAACCTGAAAGACCGTGGCCTTCCAAGAGCAAGGCAAGCAGCCAGGGCATACTGACTAGTTTCCGGGGGCACTGGCTAAGAGTGGACCAGTAAATCCTCTCTGGGGGGGTGTCCGGATTGCGGGGAACTTTTGAAAAAACCCCATGCTTCTTCTTGTGACGTGAATTAAGTTCTTCCACAAAACTCTTGAAATTCATCAGTTCCCTGGGCTTTTTTTTCTGAGAAACAGAGAGAAAGAGATGTTAAGCCAAGGAAATCAAGAGCCCCCTTTCTCAGCCCTCCCCAGTAGTCCAGGTGCCAAGAACAAGGAGGCCTTACTAGCCACCCTGCCCAT
Source organism: Hystrix cristata (assembly GCA_004026905.1). Taxonomy (NCBI): domain Eukaryota; kingdom Metazoa; phylum Chordata; class Mammalia; order Rodentia; family Hystricidae; genus Hystrix; species Hystrix cristata. The sequence continues at coordinate 115,879 of PVJO010001538.1, forward strand.
GCGCTGTCCCCAGGCAGGGGGCCGGACTGGCAAGTGGAAACAGATGCCCCACCCGCCTGCAGGTCAGGGCGCGGCCAGTCCCCCGGCCCCCATCTGCGAGCTCCACCCTTCAACCCAGCCACCTTTCTTCTTTCCTTCTACCTTTCCCTCACTTATTGGACATTACTGGGTCAGGGGTTGTTCGTTTCAAATACCGAAGAGCCAGGGTGACTGGCAGAGAATGGAGGATTCTTAGCGGCGTGAAACTGTTCCGTGTGACACCGCAGTGGGGGATACAGTCACACATTTGTCAACACTCACAGAAGGAACAGCACAACACAATGTTGTGTCACTGTGGGCCCATCGACTGTAACGAACACACCCCTGTGGTGGGGACCGGAACAGTGTGTGGTGGGCAGGCAGAGGGTAATAGAGACTCTCTGTACTTGACTCTCAATTTTACTGTGAACCTAAAATCACTCTAAAAATAGTCTATGAAAAATGAACAAACGATGGGTCGATCAGAGTGGACGTTGACTGTAGAAGGCCCCGAGCGGGATGGTGACACTGGAGGCTGGTCATCGGGAAGCCTGGGAGGTCCAGGGGCGCAGCCAGGGAACAAGGTACAGGTCAGCATTAGCTATGGTTTCTATGTAGGTGTCCCCAGAAGCCGCCCGAGATCACAGGTGGGGCTCTGGCAGGGTGATTGGATTATGGGGTGTGATACTCATCAGTGGATGAGTTTACAGCTTGATGGGATGTGGGAAATAAAGCCTGTGTAGCAGGTGGGCCGCTAGGGGCACGGCCTGGAAGGGTCTGTCTCCCTCCCTCCTCCCTGACCTCTCCCGGCTTCCTGTTGCCACACTAAAATCTGTGTCTGCCCTCCACGCCCCTCTGCCATGCTGTCCTGCCTTGGAGCCAGGAGACTGTAGACTGAAACCTCTACAAACCGTGAGCTCAAGTAAACCTCTCCTCATTTAAATTGTATCAAGTATTTTGTCCCAGCAACGAGGAAAGGAACTAAGACAGTATTTCCTACCCAGTGGCCCTGAAGTATTTTTCTCCATTAGCCCCCACCCCCACCCCAGCTCTCCGGACATCCTTTGCCACCATGCTTGTCACCCACTAACACTTCAGAGTTATTTTTTGGACTCCTTGGTGGCTGCGTTCCTTTTTTTCAGAATGTGAGTCCCACAGGGCTGGTGCTTCTCCCTGAACCTGGACTATTAGCAGGCCTGATTGTACACAGCGAGTCAACAAGTAGTGGGGACAGACAGAATACACAGGTAATCAGACTCATTCTTAGTCCCAGCCGTGAGCAGGAAGAAAGCAAAGTGCAACAAGCAATGAAATCACACAACAGGAACTTGATAGAAGCAGGAAAAGAGGCCATCAAACTAAGACTGTACCTCCATTTCCCCTCCTATCTCTCCCATTGTCTGCCTCATTTAACAGAACACTGCCACTAACCGGCCACCCTAGTCACATCCTTGAGGGCTGGAAGTGCTTCCCAGAGAATAGAACACCCACACCTGCGTCCCCAAGTCCCCGAAGGCCCCACCCACCCTGACATCGTGGGCCACCCGCACCCCCAGTGCAGTTTGTGCTGGCCCAGAGAGCTGGCAGAGGCACTAGACACAGGCGAGAGGTACCTGGTGCAGCTGGGGGCCTGGCCTGTTGGACATCTTGCACATCAGGCCCTCGGAATGGGACCGGTTCCAGGCGCTCTCCTCCAGGCGCGTGTACGGGTTGCCCTTTTCCCCATAATTCCCAGGGCCTGGGTAATAGTTTTGTGGGCAGGGGGTGGAGATATGAAGGCCATCAGTCTGAATCTTTGTGCTGCTCATCTGAGGAAGACACACCTGGGATCCCAGCCCCAAGAGGGGGACAAGATTTTCAGGCTGGGGTGTGACCTGCCCCCGCCACACAGCACTGTCACCTGGGAGCCTCCACTACAGCTCACACCTTCCCCTTCCAGCTCAGCTTCTTCACCAGGCTCACTGCTTGCTTCCTACACCCATGCTGCTGCCAGAGTTCCTGCCATTCCACCTGCCTCCCACCTGGCTGGCCCATGCTGGAATGCTCCCTGCTCTCTTTACTGTAGAAAACCCTGTGAATCCTACAGAGTAGCCCAAACACCTCTGTTCTGGGAACAAAGCCTTTCCTCCCCACTTGGGAGCTCTGTCCTCCACCCCTGTATGCGCAGCCTCCTCACTCCTCCAGGGCACCCAGGCCCTGAATTTGATCCTAGCTCTGGGGCTTCCTAGCTGGGCAAGCTTGGGCACCAACACATCACCCTGGGGGAAAGAAGTGAGCGGGGTGACTGGTTCCCCTGGAGAGCGGGCAGAGGGGGACAAACGAACGGGCCAGAAGCATGGTCTTTGAGGCTGGAGTGAGGAGAGTAATCCTACAGTATCGCAGGTGCACCGATCGGCCACGTGGGGTCACTGCCACTCCACGGTTTGCTCAGCTCCACCCACCTTGGCCTGGAACCTGGTCCTAGGGAAGCCAAGCCAGGGAGAGGGGCAGAGACCTGGCTGGGGAGACCAGGCTGCAGGAGCATCTGGTTCGCTTGTCCCCAGGGAAATGCTTGGCCCTCCTGTGGGGCTCTGTGTGCTCTGGTGTGTTCTATAGAGAACCTCAAGGTACAAAGCTGGGCCTCTAAATTGCGTGATGAGTCTGTCTTGGTCCCTGGGGCAACCTGATGAGACCAAGTCGGCACCATCTGACAGCACCACAGGGTCTTACCATGTAGTCCAGGCTGGTCTTGAACTCACCCTGTAGCCTTCACTGGCCTCAAACTCACAGCCATCCCACCTCAGTCTCCTCAGAGCTGGGATGACAGGTGTGTGCCACCATGTCCAGCACACACTTTTAATTAAGACAAAGGTTTCAGAGGGAAACTGCATGCCCCTCTCCCACCGCCAGACAAGAGCAACATAGGGTTTCCCACCCCAAAAGCCATGTTTCTTCTGAGCCTGCGAAGTTTGCCAGACAGCAGAGCGAGTGAGTAGAGGGCACCACAAGTTCTGGAGTGGCCTCTGCCCGGATATTCACAGACAGCACTGAACCTCCTAGCGCTGGGCACTCTGTCGACATACTCTCATTTCTCCCTTGAGACTTTCAAATTCGGAGGTTTCGCCTCGCACTTGGGCTGACAGGAAAGCACACAATTTTAACTAAAATGTGGCCATGGCAGAGCTTCTGGGACTGGTTCGGGGGAGAGAATGAAGGAATGGTCAGTTGCTTATAAGGTTTTTTTTAAGCTAGAACTTGGAAGACTGAGGCAAATCCCCAAAGATGGGTGTGGGGGAAGGTGGGGAGGTCCCCTTAAGCAGAAGCAAAATGGATGCCTCAGTGCTGGGGACTGGGGACACAGGAAGGAGATAGTGTCCAACCTGCCCCCCTAACTTCTCTGCCCAAGCTGGGCCCAGCCCTGACATTAGACCCTGTGCTCATAGATTTCATGGTGGCAAGCGAGGAGAGGGGCTGGCTCTGGGGATGAGCGTGGCCTCCTGCCTCCTGGTCTCCTTTGCCAAGTGTTTCCACACCTCCTGGCCTCAGCCCTGCTCGTCCCAAGCCTGGGATGGCGCAACACAGACACTGCAGTCCTCGCTGCTCAGGCAAGCAGGGTTTGGCACCTCCCGCCAGAGGCCTTCCCAGACAGCCCTCTGCAGACTGCCTCGCTGCACTCTCTATCCCTTCCCTGGGTCACTCGCCCTCATAGACCTGATTATGTACGCATTTCCTTCTTGGTACCTTTCTCTCTACCACTAGCACGTCCACTCCGTGAGAGTAGGGACCTCATCTTCTCCCTGCTGGCTCCCCAAGGCCTAGACAGTCCATTGCACTAGCTTCCTAGATGGATGGGCACGGAGAGGCATTTGTTCAGCATCTAACATGCGCTCAGCTGTCCGCTGGAGACCCAGAGATGATCAGACCCACCCCTGCTGGAGCACACAGCAGCCAGGGCTGCAAGGCTGAGGCACGGGAAAGAAGAGCGGCTGCGGGGTGCTGGCCAGGCTGGGAGCACAGGACACACACGCAGGTGCCTGCTCCGCCACCTACCCCGATGAGTCCTGAGAAGCGGGTCTCCCCGGAGCTGAGCAGCCCCCTTGAGCTGCACGGCTTCTGCTGCAGCTCTTCTAGGAAGTCCTTGAGGTTGTAGGAGCCGGGGCCCAGATTCTGCACCTGTCCCAGGAGAAGGAGCAGAAGACGCAAAGTGTAAACCCAAGAATGTCCACTCAGGAGCCAGGGATGATGGTGAGTCCACCTGGACCTGGGAGGATGCCGAGCTCCACACGTGGCCAAGGGCCTCACCTGCAGCCGTCTCTCTTTCAAGAGGGCCTCGTATTGGAAGTGGGGCAGCTGGGTGAGCCGGGTGGCTTCCTGGGCCCGGGCCCAGCCTGTGCCCACCTCCTTCTTCAGCTTCCTCTTGCTGAAGCAGGTCTCCTTGCAGCCGTAGGTCCCAGGGCCTGTGTGGGACTGAGTTGGAGCACCGTCACGGCCCGGCCAGCCACCCCCAGCCAGGCCACCGCCAGGGCAAGTCCTCACAGGGCCACCCGCGCCAGGGGGTGGGGGCCAGGTAATCCCTCAGGACCAAGGTGCAATCATGACCTCCTCCTCACTGGCCCGTCACACCTCAGGGAGGGACGGCGCTCATGCAAAGCAGAGGGCAGCGGAGAGGGTTTCGAACCCACCACCTCCACGGAGTGGCTCTTGGAGTACGGGGCCTCCGTGAAGGTGCTGAATTTCTTCTGGTTGGGATAAACAGCGGAGACATCAAACCTAGGAGGACAGAGGCCCATCAGGAGCCCAGTGCCTGACTCCTGGCAGGGCACGGGCACCCCTGGGATGGGGAGGGGTCCCGAGGGAGGCTACTTCGGCCCAGGAAGGATGAACAGCAGGGCTGCAGTGGCTTTGACCCAAGGTGGCACCCACCAGCACCTCCTCCCGCTTGGTTTTCCTCCAAAGCCCTTTTTATTACCCAACATATACTCTTATATATACACAAACACCATGAATAATAACTATAGCTATTTGGTTATTATGTACCACCCCTTTCCCCATAGGAATATAAATTTCCTGAGTACAGGGTTTTGCTGTTTTGTTCGTTGCTGTGACCCCAGCTCCATCTATCTACATATTTATATATCTATATCCATACCTATACCTATATCTATCTATATCTATATATGGTACATAGTAGGCGACCTGGAAATGGTTTTCCAGAACTTCCTAAAGGAAGTGGAAACTGGGCATGGTGGCACAATGCCTGTAATCCCAGCACTCTGGGAAGCTGAGGCAGGAGGATTGAGACCAGCCCGCGCCATTTAGCGATCTAGCAAGAGCCTGTCTCAAAATTTAATAAATACATAAGGGGCTGGGAATGTAGCTCGGTGTGAAGGCCGCGGGTTCGATCCTCAGCGTCACTGAAAAAGAGAAAGAATTCCGGCAGGGAAAAGGGCGGGGCGGGAAAGAGAGGCGGGAGGGTCCCGCCTCCTCCAGGCTCAGAAGGGGCTGCCGGGGGCGGGGCGGGAGCGGGGGAGGCCCACCTGTGGCTCTGCACCCCGAAGGGCGCCCCTTGGAACCACTTGGCAGCCGCCGACATGGTGCCCGCGGGAGCCAGGCTGGCGCCCTGTGGCCGGCCACCCCACCGCGCCCCGCTGCCACGGCAACCCGGGCCCGGGACCCCTTCTCATTGTTCGGCTCTCCCGGCCCGACAGCCCCTCCGCGTGGGTCATCGGCGGGTGCTGGCTCCGGGGAGGCTCGCCTCGGGCGGCGGGAAACTGAGGCCCAGCGGAGGGCAGCCCGGGGAAGAGGAGGAGGGCGGCGGGTTCGGGGCAGCAGAGCGCGCACAGCGGGTCGGCCGGGGGGCGGCAGCCGGGAGGGCGTCCCGGAGAGCTGTTTCCAGGCGTCGGGACCGAGTGCCGGTGCTGGGAGCCCCTCCCGCCGGCGCGGTGGCTGCCGGCTGCTCTTTGCCTTCCCCGGCCCGAGCGCCTTCGCTCCGGGGCTCTGCGAGGAGCGAGCACGGGACCGAGCCCAGGCCCGCCGCGCCGGGAGTCCTGGCGCCACGCAGGCCCGGACAGGCCGGGCTGAGTCAGCGCGCTGGGCCTCCCAGCCTGCCTGGACCAGCGACTTCCTCCTTCCGTAGGCACTACCGCAGTCCATCGCGGTCGGCCCCGCCCAGGGAGGGAACCGAGGCTCAGGCAGAAGGGACACCTGGTTCTGGCCACCCGGGGGCACACAATGGCTATGAGACTGGACATTTGAGAGCTCCCAGGCTTCCCCACCTGGAATCCAGAACTAAGTGTGAAGTGGGCTGAGTCCCAAACCTCTGACCTTTTCAAACCTTTGCTGCTGCTGAAGCACGCACACCTCTTCCTCCCGCCCTCCCAATTCCCCTGCGTCTTCACAGGGGCCAGCAAAGGCCAAGCCCACCCACGAAGACGGTTATTATTGAAAACAGAAAACGACATATGTTGGCAAGAGGAGAGAAAATGGTACCCTTGCGCTTTGGTGGTGAGAAGGAAAAATTGTGCAGCTGCTGGGGAAAACATGTTCCTCAAAGACTTAAATACAAAATTATGTGATCCAGAAATCCACTTCCAGAAACCATATACTGCATCTGTAATACAAACAGAATTTGCTCTTCTTAGCAGCATTGTTCACAAGAGCCACAAGGTAGAAGAAACCCAAGTGTCACGGAGAGATGAGTGGATAAATAAACTGTGATATATACAGCAGTGGAATATTACTCAGCCTTTAAAAAGGAAATGCTGGCACATACTACAACATGAATAAACCTGAAGACATTAGGCTAATGTAAGTCAGACATGAACAGATACTCCATGATTCCACTTAAGTGAAGTACTAGAGTAGTCATAACTGCATAGAGACAGGAAGCAGAATGGTGGTCAGCAGGTGCTAGGAGGACGAAATGGGGAGTTACGCTCAATGGAGATGGAGTTCCAGTTTGGGAAGATGGAAAATTCTAGAGATGAAAACTGGGGGTGGTTGCACAACAGTGTGGATGGACTTAATGCCACCATACTGTACATCTAAAAATGATTAAAATGGTACCTTTTATGTGAAGTATGTATTGCAACAATTTTTTTTAAAGCCAAGCCCTCTAGGGCTCCATCACTAATACTGCCAGCAGGCGAGAGAACAAGTTCAATTTCATGATGGCCAGCAATGTAATTTTTTTTTTTACTAAAAACTACTAAATATATCAAACTTTATGTCTAAAAATTAACAGGTAAAAGTGGCACCAAAATGTTGTTTGATTTCTCCCTTTATTGCTGAAGCCAAATATGCTCCCCAGTTCACTACGTGGCTGCTCATCCCCTTTCGAAAGCGCTGGTCTCCTTTTGAAGGTGAGACAGCATGTGGAGGTGCCCAGGCCTTGGGGAAGGAGGGGGACGCAGAGTCCCGACCCCTGGGAACCAGGCTGTAGAGCTTCCGCCTAGAGGCAGGGAGCGCAGCCCTGCAGGCTCCGGGTCACGGCTCTGGGTCAGACGTGTCCTGGTCAGGAAAAGAAAACCGGTCCACAGGTGACATGGGGCGGGCTGGGCACCAGGGCGAGGGGTGGAGCCCACACTTAGCTGAGTGGCCGCTTACCAGGTTTACCTGTGGTGGCTCCCTGCCTCCCTGGGAGGGACTGTCATCCTCGACTCCCTGACAAGGAAGATGGGCGGTAGGACAGAGCTCAGGATGGGCAGCAGCAGGAGGGCGTGGTCTTAGGAGCCTCCCACCCCCCCAGCCCCGGCCTTGGGGAAACTGGGGCTCCAGGATTCCTGGGCGCGCCCCACATCTGTGACCTGGGCCGGTCCTCCTCCTCCGACACTGAGCGGAGAGGCAAAGTGCACCCTTTGCCTCGCACCGGGGCTTGCGCGCCCGCAGTCAGCAATACACCCGGTTTGCGGCCGCACCTGCTTGTGCAACGCCACGTCTAAGAGTAGCCGAGGAGCGAAAGCGGAAACGCCGCGCTCCCGGCCCCCGGCGCGCCGATCCACCCACCGGCGAGCCGGCCGCGCCCCGGGCCTCTGCGCCGGGCTGCTGGGGGCGCCCGGGCCAGCGCGCTCCGCCGCCTCCGGCCTGGGCGAGGCCGGGCAGCTGCAGCCGGCGGCCATGGCGGAGCCCGAGGCCGCGGCCGACGACGTGGAAGCCCTCATCGACGCCCTGGACTACCTGCCCGGGCACTTCCACCTGGAGATGCAGCTGAACTTCGAGCCGCGCTCGCCCGCGCCGCTGCGCGCCCGGGACCTGCAGCTGCAGCGCGAGGGCGCGCGGCGGGAGCTCGAGCTGGCGGCCGCCCCACAGCGGCCCGGGCTGCGGCACCTGCTGGGCGTCTTCGCCTTCTACCTGGAGGAGCTGGACGAGGCCCGCGAGCGCTTCGCCGAGGTGGCCCGCGAGGACCCAGGCAGCCTCAACGCCTGGGCCAATCTGGCACACGTGTACGGGCGGCTGGGACAGGAGCGAGAGGAGGAGGCGTGCGCCGCGCGGCTGGCCCGCCTCATGGGGCTGGATGCCGAGCCCGAGAGCGGCGGGGCCGCCCCGCTGCGCGCCGCGCGCTGCCTGGCCGAGCAGGGCTACGCGCACGGTTTCGACGTGGGCTGCGCCGGCCCGGAGGAGCGCGCCCGCGTGCTGCTGTCGGGCCTTGCGCTCTACGACAAGGCGCTGAGCTACGGGCAGCAGGTGGGTGACGCGCCTACCCCGCCCCCGCTGCAGAGGCCTGCGAAAAGCCTCGCCAGTGCACCCCCTTCCTGTCCTGCCACGGACCCCGGTGGGGCTGCCGGCCCAGGTCTCCCGTGGCAACACCTAACCCACCCTGGCAGCCCGTCGTCGCACATCCTTGTTCCTGCCGGCAAGCAACTGCCTGCTGTTCTGCCCCTGCACCTCCTAAAAGTGCACAGGCAGCCTTCCTACCTCTCCCCTCCCCCACCCCGTCCATTCGGACCCCAAATCGTGTCCACTCCACTCCCGTGCCTCCGAGGTCTGCTCGCTGCTCCTAGCCTTGTCCGTCATGTCCTGCCTATCATGTCCTGTCTGCTCCCCTGCGATGCTGCCGCCACCCTCAGTCCTGCTGCCTGTGCAGTGTCGCGGCATCATCGTGCCGGCCGTGTCCCTCAGCCCGCTCCCTCTGGCTGGCACGTGGGTGGGCGCTCCAGCCCTCGCAGCCAGCCCTCCGCAGGTCTGTGAGCCAGGCTGTGGCCGCCTCCCACTGCCGCTCCGGCCCTGCAGGCCAGGGCCGCTCACGGCCCACTTTGTCCCTCTCTTGGCCTCTTCCTGGGGTGCCTGCTACTCCATCTGTGTCAGAGGGCCCTCTTTGGTCTGGGGCTTGTCTCAGACACCCCACCCCCAGGACGCCTCCACTGCCTTTCTAGGAGGATCAGGGGGCTCCCCCGTGCACCTGCGAGTCTGTTCCAGCTCGAGTTCCCACGCTTTGTCAGTGGCAGGGAACCCACCAGCTGTGTGCACTGGAGAAGTGTGTCTGAATGGACGTCTGTGCGCCACAGGGCCTAGCACTAACTAGTCAAGTACTAAGTATACTATTTATCTACCGGGGAGCAAAAAGAACCCGGCACTCGGCAGCCCGGTGATCAGCATTTATGTGGTACGTCGGGTGGTCGGGAACCCACCGGGCTGTGGTCTATTCTGAGGGCCTGCGTGACTGGGGGACCTTCTGCTTCCCTTCTCCTCGCCTGGCCGCGCGTAGGAGTCATTGCTGGCCGGCTCACAGGGATGCTGTGACCCTTCCGGGAAGACAGTGCGGGCAGAACCGAGCTGAGAGCAGCAATGTTTTACGGTGTTTGGAGGGGTGATATTTAAGCAGCAGCAAGCCTCCCACACCGCAAGCCTGGCTGCCTCGCGAAGCTGTGCACGTCCTCGGCGCCTTTTCCTGCGGAGCTTGTGGTTTCTGTGTGGGGACGCGGCAGTCCCAACCTGGGGGAAAGCCGGAGGGCACAGACTTGATGAGGGACAGCAGTGCGGGGCGGAGGCCAGACGGCCCAGTCGGAGCCCCTCTCCGGTGCTCTCACCTCCAGTCGGTGCTCAGGGTCTCGAAGCGTCCTCGCCTCCCTGGGACACGGGGATCGTAATGGCTTCCTCATTGCTAAAGTGGGGATCCCCGATGTTATAATCGATGTCTGCAAAGCTCCTAGAAGAGCAGGCACGGGGACGGGCAGGGTCAAGGTGACCTCCGTCCTCCTGGAGGTGAAGCCTTCTCTCCCCAAGCTGGGGGCTGTTGCTACCTTCTCGTGGGGCCTTCAGGGACCCAGAGTCTCCAGGTTTAAACTCTGAACCCTGGAGGCCAAGTGGCCCTGAGGGGGAGGAGCGGCCAGCACTGTATGTGTCAAGTGTGGCTGCGCCCATAGGTCATAGCGGTGGAGAGTGGCCAGGAGCCGGGGGCCCCCAGGTCTTGTCTCAGCCTCAGTTACCCCATCTGAGAAAGGGGCCCAGGAGGGGGCTGGATGGCCTCTGAGGTCCTTTCCTGCTCTCAGCAGGCGCTCGGTGTGCGAGGGCTTCCTGGAGGAGGTGGGTGGGGAGGCAGAGGTAGGGGACGCAGCAGACAGGCCAGCTGCTCCCTCTGCAGTCAGCACAGCCAAGGCCAGGACATCCCAGAGGGTGGCGCCAGAGCGCCCCAGGCCGGAGCTGGCTGCTGACTCCCGTGACTGCGAGGCCCAGCCTCGGCCCGCCCAGTGGCTGCTCCTCAGCTCTGCACAGAGCCGCCCTGGCCAGGAGGGAGCTCGGGATGCGGTCCCCTCCCATTGCCGCCTGAGGAGGTCGGATCTTGCTGGTAAAGTAGCTGGCACCTGGCAGGGGCTCAGGAAAGAGTCACCGTCAGGGCGACATTGATGAAGGTTTCAGCCAGCGCCAGGCTCTAGTGAGCTCGGTCCCCGGGGTGCAGGCCCTCAGTCCGGGCATCTCTCTGTTGCCTGGGAGGAGTTTGTTTTACCTACTAGGTATTTCAGCTAAATTTAATGTAGTTGAGTAACTCAATTTTAAATTTTAAAAATTCCTATTTTAAAAAAATAAGGTAGCTAGAATTTGTATTTCTCTAAAAAAAAAAAATCTCTGTCCCAAGCCAACTCAGTTATTTGATTTTTCTCTCCTTTTACCAAAATATTGGGCACTTGGCACCCACGTGTCCGGGCACATCCACACACTGCCATGCCCTGTGCTGGCTCGGGCGGCCCAGGAGAGGACAAGGACTTGGCACCCAGGCACCTTCGGTAGTGCCTTTGCTTGGTATTCAGATCCCACAGGCCGCTGCTGCTAGGTGTTGAGGTTCCCTGTGGAGGGCACAGGACTTGCCCACACACGCCCAGCTGCGCTGGCATTGGTGCTGGACTTGCACCCGGGCCTAGCAGGGTGGCCCTTGTTCACTGGGGATGTGGAATGGAGAGGTGGCTCTAGCAGTCTGGGGAGTCAGGAGCAACGCAAGGACGCCCCTCAGGGCCTGTGTCAGCAGGACGGACATAAGGCCAGAAAGGAACAGCAGCCAGGAGTGTGGTTGTCCATTCACGGCGTAAATCCACGAGGGACCCTCCAAGCTGGGCCAAGCGCCCCACCAGGGTGCACTACTACCCCACCACCAAGCTTCTAACCCAGGCAGGCCCCGTTTGCAGGCAGTGACGTGGAGTCAGGGGCCTGGGGGTCCCTGCAGGCCGAGAGGCACCAGCACACCGTGTCCCTTCCCACAGTGGGCGGGCCAGGGCCCAGCCTGGTGAGCTGCCTGTCACAGCCAGCGTTCCCTGTCAGGCAGGAAGGACACGTTCCTGGACCTGCCCCTGCGTGCGACTTCTGTTCTTGAGTCCAACCCTTCCTCCAGGCCGCGGGGCTGGGCCGCTGGCTTTCTTCTTAGTCTCCTTCCTCGTCTGTACAAGGGGAGGAGGGCTGTGCTGTGAGAATCCAGCACCATGAGGCGGCGCCTGCCTGGGAACCCTGCAGAAAGGTCCCTTCTCTCCTCTGTCACTCGCCCCGCCCCAGCACAGGGTGGGGGCAGAGCCAGTCAGCTCTCAGGAATCCACTCTGGGATGTAGGGTGCAGCTGTCACGGGCAAGGTTCAGACTGCAAGACCAGTATTTTCCCCTAAGAACCAACCAGGTGCCTCACAGCCTGTTCCGCAGCACATAGATTCGCAGACCACTGGGATGCTACAAGGTCTTCATTGAAATCCCTTAAACAGCCAAGCCCCCCAGCATCCCTTCTCTTGGGGCCACCTATCTTGAGCCTGCTCTGGAAGGGCCAGGATACTGGCCTTTGTCCCTTACCCACCCAGCTGTAGGAGCACAGATCTTCAGGCTTCCCTGAGGACTGTGACTCATTAAAAGGCAATGCACGGGGGGTGGGGATTTAGCTCAAATGCTAGACTGCTTGCCTAGCAAGTGCAAGGCCTGAGTTTGATCCCCAGCACCCCCCCAAAAAAAGCAATGCACCTGCTAGCCCACACGCACCCCCCTCCCTGCCTCTGGAACTTCGGGGTACGGTACAGAGCCTGTCATCGCTCGGCCTCCTGAGCCCCACACCCAGAGAGTGAGTCAGCCTGTCAAGAATCTGCATTTCCATCAAATTTGCAGGTGAGGCCCAGGCCGCCAGTAGGGGCCCACACTTTGAGAACCACTAGTCTGAGGTAGTTAGGTTCTGGGACCCTCGAGTGAGGGTTCTGGGTTCAAGATCTACTTCCTTCCAGCTGTGTCACTCTGGATATCACCTGACCACTATGTACCAGAGCTGCCTCATCTGTAAAATCAGAATAACAATTAACAATAGTCCCAGCCTCATAGGTAGCCCTTGAGGGTCCAGCAGATTAACACCTATAAATGATGTGCCTAGTGCATAGTAAGTGCTCAATAAAATTTGCTCTTATTAGTGTAGCAGCAAGAGCATCATGTCCAGGTTTCAATCCAGGCTTTCACACTGGCCGTGTGGCTTTGAAGACTTGGTAGTGCCTCAGTTTCCCCATCTGTATTAAAAGGGTAATGACACTCACTTTGCAGGCCGCCAAGACCATGTAAATGGTGATGCTGAACACACACTCACTCTTTGCAGCTAAATGTTATGGGAAGAACAGGATTTAAGACCTGGCCTGAAATGTCAGGTCAAGTAGGCGAGCCTGTGCTTCTTCCTCCCTCAGTTTCCCCATCTGTGAAATGAGAACGAGAAGGGAGAGGGCCTCAGAGAGCTGGGAGCTGCTCTGAGCCCCTCACTGGCTCTGTCCCTAAGCTAAGACCTGGGTCACAGGTTCACTGGAAGGGCAGCATGGCCTCACCTGGGTCCCTCCCCCGGATGCCCTGCCAGCTAGGAGAGCCCTGCAGCGTGAGCCAAAATGGCCGCCCTTCCCACAGACCCAAGACCCACTCAGGGACTGTGGTGGGGAGGAGGAAAGTGTGGGGCAACCCTCAGAGCCACAGCAGTAGCCTGGGGACATGGGTTCACCCAGGCTCTAGGCCCCAAGCATGGTGGTGCACAGGTCCTCAAAGCCAGCCCGGTTTCACAGCTACTTCATTCTCCAGGAGGGAAGAGGGCCAGCCAGAGGCCTGTTTAATTTAATTTAACGGCACAGTGGCTTGCCAGGTTGCCCCTGGTAACCGCTTCAGCTGCTGCTCTGTGACAACCAGGAGGATTTTTAAAGAGACAGCCCGTTTTCAGGCCAGGTTGCACCCAGAGTGAAAGCTTCCACCAGGGTCTGGGGATTTAGCTCAGCGGTTAGAGTACTGAGTTCAATCCCCAGCACCAAAAAAAAAAAAAAAAAAAGCTTCCACCAGCTTCACATCAGACAGGGACAGAAGAGCGCTCAGGCAGGCCAGAGTGCTAGTATTAGGGCACTACCACATCTGGCTTTTTTTTTTTTTTTTTTAATCAGTTTTAGTCTGAGTTGAGGGCAAGGCGTTAATCCCTAGAAGTATCCCTGCAATTCAGGCATGCTGCCACCAGGTGGCAATATTGCCTGCTCAGTGAAAAGTAGGCTCTGCGTTACCCAAGGATGTGGACATTGAGCAGAGAGGTTGGGGCTCACTGGGTCAAATATGAGCCTTGATGCCAACCGGTGTGGGACTCTGGGTAAGTCATCTGTCTGGCCTCAGTGTCCTCAGTCACATAACGCGGGGAATGATGAGATAACTGTGTGTTACGGATAAGCTTGGGGCAAGGACCGTGGAGGCTGTCCCCTGAGCACTGAAGCAGGTCACAGTGGACAGGGCAGCCTCCTGGACACCCAGACCCAGCTCAGCTCCACCCAGGCCAGAAGCTGCCCTGGGCAGGCCCTGTGCCCAGAGCTCCCAAGAGCCCATGGTGTCTCCTCCTCTGTGGATAAGGGCCGCCCACCTCTTCACTCCACCTGCTCTCGCTGAGGCCTCCCCTTGCCAGGAGCAGGGGTGGGCGGGAAGTCCTCCTCCTCAGGGGAGGCCGTGGGTCACACCATGCAGCCCAGGCGCCTCAAGCCTCTGCATTATGTCAAGATCTTTGGCCAGTGCGGCCTACAGATCTGAGTCCCCTGCTGCCCGACCAGCCCTGTGCCAGGAGAGCAGATGAGGTCACCAGGCTCCCTACCCTGCCTTTTGCTCTGGGAAATGTTCCCCACTCCTGAGACGGCCCCAGCCCTTGGGGCTTCCCCATTCCCTCCGGACAGCACTGTTCCCAGCTAAAGCCTCAGCATACGTATACATCCCACCTGTGTAACAGCGTCCCCTTCAAGGCGAGGGAAAAGAAGAAGTGCACACCAGATCTGGGTGCTCCCCAGCTTGCAGCCCGTCCATGGCTCCCCACTGCCACACACATGAGCCTTGACTCCTGAGATTGGTACAGGGGCCTCCAAATGTGCCCCTGCAGCCCTTCCACACCCCTTGGGCTTCCAGGCTGCATGCAGATCCCAACAGGCCATGTCCACACCCCTGTCTTCCTTTTCTCCTGTGTCCACCTGGGTGGTTCCTCTCATCCTTGAGCACCCTGTTCCAGTGCCGCCTCCATGGGGAAGCCTTGGACAACTTCCAGACTGGAAACCTCCAGATGGCTCCTCTGTGTGTCTTGGGTCTGTCTTTCCTGCCAGACCAAGCGCCCTCAAGATGGGACCCGTGTTTCCCCTCCTGTGTCACCCAGCCCAGGGCGACACAGAGAAGATTCTGGGGGGAACGGGCTGAGAAATGCAACCAATGGGGCCTCTTGGGCAGTCACGGCACTCGGTGGATCTGTCACATAAGGCCCCTCTCTCGGAGTCCACCCAGGGTCTCCCTGGCCAGTGTTGGCTCCCCCATCCCCTTTCACATACACTGCACTCTCTGGCTACCGGGCTGCTGTCCTCAACGCCCGCCCCCCTCCCCAGGCCACTGCTCACGCAAGCCCTCTATCTGGGTTGCCCTGGTCCCTATCCCAGCCTCTGACCCACCGGAAACCCACGCCTCTGGCTGGGACTGGCCTGTCCGTCCTGCTTGCTCTGGGTCTGCTTCACTCTCGAAATCTTGAGCAGATTTTGCCTCTTACTGCAGTTTTTGGCAACCTAGTGTAATGAAGGGCCCCTGATCTTTGGAGCCAAACAGTATTCAATTCTTGCTCTTACACTCAAGCTTGGCCTCAGGCAAGTCACTTTAACTCCCTGGCTATGTTTGTCTGGAACTCAGGGCTAGCACCTCCCTCCTAAGTTTCTTGGGAGGCCAAGGTGATAAGTGCCCACACCTTGTCCCTGCCAGTCAAGTCAAGTTGGGGGGCCGATGCCCAGCCAGCTGCTGAGCTCCCCTCCAAGCCTCATCTCCAGGCACCACCCAGGGCCCTGTGCAGAGGGGCTCAGGGACCCAGCTGAGCTGCTCACTGCTCGGTGGGTGTGCAGAAGATCCACCGGGAGATGAAGGTGGAGGGAGGGCTGGAGCCTGAGGCAGAGCTGTCGATATGCACTGGGGGTTTTATTGGTTTTCATTAAAATTCCTTCCTTCCCGAGGCAGGAGCAGCTACTCCCATAAATAACAGCATAAATATTTTATCTGGTGCCCAAGTTGGTCTAAATGCACAGCAAGGTTGGCAAGAATAATAATGGGAAAACTGTTTGGGGGCCCAGGCTTCAGCAGAGCTGGGCTCACTCAGCGTGCCCAGAGGGGCTCACCTGGGAAGGGGAGAGCAGTGGTGACTGGAGAGAGAAGGCGACCCTCGGAGCGCAGCCCAGGCTGGCGAGTGGAGCCTGTGTGCTGGGAGGGGAGGAAGGGTGTCACACACCTGTTCTGCGGGGGCTCCCGGGCTCCCAGCTCAGCTCATCGGATCCTCCGTGTTCGGAGAAGCTAAGCAGGTTGCCCAGCACCGTCCAGCCAGATGCCAGCAGGGCTGGGCCTGTAGCCAGGGCGTTCAAGGCCAAAGCCTTTCCCACTGCCCCTGCCGCCTCCTGGGGTTCAGGGAAAGTGTGGGCGCTTATGAACAGCAGCTCGGTGCTCTCTGCTTCCCTAGATTCCCTCGGAGGAGAAAAGGGGCTGGTACTTCACCATGGCAACGCTGTACATCAGGTCAGGCCAAGGGGTGGCGGGCCGGGATGGCTAGGGCAGAGGTGGGGCCCGGCAGGCCGAGCCTGGCACGTGGCAGGCGGCAGGACAGAGCGGGCAGGGTCTCCCCAGGGGAGGGAGGCTGGCAGCAAGCTGGGCGGTGGGAGGGCTGAGGCCACAGCCCTCTCGCCGCAGGCTGGACGGCATCTACGTGGAGCTGGGCAGTGAGGAGCAGAGGAGACTGCCCGCCTTCAACCGCACGCTGGCCCTGCTCCGGCAAGTCCTCAAGTCCTCGGATGCCTGCCAGCGAGGTAGGGCCCAGGGCGGGGCTGGCGGAATGGCTTTGGCCCGCGACCCCTGTCACTAGCCCTGCTGCCTCTGGCCCCGTCTCCCCGTTCTTCTTTCTCCCTCGCCCTCTGTCTTCGCTCAGCCGTTCACCCCCAGCATCCTCGCCCCAGCAAAGACACCTTCACAAACAGCAGGAGCACGTGATTCCCAGGTCCACTGTCCCGTTTCCACCTGCCACTCCGGGTGACAGCCAGCCAGGGGACGCAGGGTCTGTTGGGGAGGAGCCAGCCAGCCAGACAGGCCCTGTGAGGATAGCTGTGACCCTGCAGTGAGCCGCCGACTGTGTCCCTTCTCTCCCGTGCGTGTCCCCCCTACCTTCATCACTCCGTCCCCAGGGCATCCGTGGTTTCATGCCGAGGTCCCTTCCTTTTCTTCGTGGGGGCTGGCGCCTTGAGCGGAGCTGGCCCCGTCCATCCTGGGCCCCCTCCCACCCCTCTCCCAGCTCTGGCCTGGTGCTACCTCGGGATGCTGCTGGAGCGGAAGGGCACCTTCTCCACCACCCCCATGGGCATCCATGACTGCGGGTACTCGGGGACCGATCCCCTGGACTGCTTTGGCAAGGTACGTGTCCCTAGCCTCCCCCACTCTGAAGCCTGGTGCCCCCCTCACCGCTCGGCCCACCCAGGAAGGACCCTGACTCCAGGCCTCTCTCCCCGACCTCTCAATCAGAAGCTTCTTCCCCTTTGCCTGACACTCAGACCCTCCCCACGCTGAGCGACCCCAGCTGGGCTGAGCCCGTCCCTGGCCTCCCCACCCCACCCCGAGGCAGAGTGGACAAAGGCATGTGTATCTGGGACTGTGTGACCCTAAGGCAAGTCATTCAGAATGGGCAACGGTGGATCCCCACACGGAGGAAGCACTGTAGCCCTGCTAGAAACCCCATAAGCCTGGAGGAGGTGGGGCTCTTCCCTCATGGGCCCCAGGCAAAGTTGGAGGCACCACTGGAGGGAGAGTGGCAGGGCCTAGAAAGGTCCGCTGGCCGCAACTGTGACCAAGGCGGTGTTGGGTTCTCAGGAGGTGAGTGCCGGGGTGTTCACCTCAAGGCACTGGGTCACATGGTGGAGTGAGCAGACACCCTTGTGCTCCTTCCCCTCCCTTACCTAGGCCATCGAGATTGCCAAGGACCAGCCTCCCATCCTCAACCGCCTGGCCAAAATCTTCCACTTCCTGGGAAAGCAGGACATGGCCATTGGAACCTGTAACATGGCCCTAGATGTCCTCGGAGATCCAGAGCTCAACTGGCAGGCATACTGCACAAGGGCCAAGGTGGGTCACCCTGCAGCACCCCTCCTTGATCCCTCTATCAGGAACCTGAGACAAAGGCCCAGGGCCAAGACCCCCAGCCCAGAGCCCAGCGCCCAGAGCCCGGAGCTGAGGGCCCCAGAGCCTTCATGCGGGAGGGAGCCGAAGACTCACCGAGGTGCGCAGTCAACGAGGCAAGAAGGCAGGCGCCCACCCACTGCAGGGGACCCTAACTCAGCCCTGGCCAGGAGCCCCCAGAAGAGTCCAGATTAGCCCTGACAAAGTCAGACTGACCCAAGTTGAGATCTGGCCTCTCCACCTATTGCTGCGGGACCTGTTGCAAGCCACCCGCCCCTCCGAGCCTCAGTCCCCAGTCTGTAAGACGCGGCTAATGGCACCTTAGCGGGGTCAGTCGGCACCTGCAGTGTGGGAGGTGCCATGATGGACGGCACTGCAGACACAGTCGATCAATGTGCACTGAGCTCCGGCCTGAGCCGGGTAGTCTCTGTTCACTCCCTGCGCCACCACTCACCTGTGGGCAGCTCGAAAAGCTCCCTTGCCCGGAGTCCAGGCCTCTGCTTCTTCACCTGGGACAGGAAGCGATGGTGATCATCCCTGCCTCGGAGCTGTTATGAGGGTCATGACACTATGTGTGTAAAACTCAGCATCGCGCGTCCTAAGAACTCGCACGTGGCTGGTGGCTATTGCTGGGTATCATTTTAACTGATGCGCTGCCCACTGCAGTCCCCAGCACGGCAAGTTACACACTTAGGAGAGCGCTGCCCCTCCTGGTCTCCCCCGGCTCAGATCTGCCCAGAGCCCCTCGGAGCCTACTTGCTTGGGCTGGAGACCTGGGGCTCTGCGTCTGCTGTGTGTGTGAGTCCTCCCTTTCTGTCTCCTCCACTGCCTTTCGCACAACCTAGTGGCAAATCTGCCCCCGTCCTTGGTCTCAGTGGCTTAACTATTTTGCCAGCAGGTACCAGGCAGGCAATTCCTTCACTAGAGCTGATGCGGTGCTCGTTACAAAGATATTAATCATACTAGTAAACCATAAAACATTTCCATAACTGTGTTTCACCAAAATCTCTCACACTTGTGATCTGCTATAACCCTCACAAGAGTCCTGCAAAGCGGCCAGACGTGTGCTAGTGTGTAACCGAGGCCACCCAGCCACAGGGAGGTAGCAAACTCCCCTGGGGTTTCACACTCAAGTAGCAGGAACTCGGGCCTCACTCTCCCCCTCTGCCACGTCTCACTCACTCTTTCCCAGCACTGCTAGCTTGGGCCTCTCCCCACAGTGTTCCTCTCCCAGATCTCTGATTCACCTCCTCCCTAACTTCCCGCAGGCCTAACCAAAAAAGGGGGCTTCTGACCTGGGCCTTGTGGCATACACCTTAATCCCAGCTGGTCAGGAAGCTGAGGTAGGAGGATCACAAGTTTGAGCCCAAGTGAGAGCTTGTCTTAAAAAAAAAAAAACAAAAAAAGGCACTGTCTATAGACCATCTTATTGAAAATATCAGCAGCCCCTGCCCAGTGCGTTCTGTTCTTTCCTGGTTGACTTATTCTTCTTAACACCCGTTTGTCACATTTACTGTCTTGCTCCCCACTACAGTACAAGCCCCAGGAGGGCAGGGTTTCTGTCCTGTTGCCCTCCATCCCTGTTGCTGCTGAGGAATCGGCTGGCTTGGGTTAGGGCCCGCGGGGGGCGGAGCCTTGCCCGCAGGGCCTTCCCTGAGGTGGCCCTCTATCACAGATCCACACCACGGCCTACCTTTGCGACCTGGAGCGGGCCAAGGCGGGGCTCGGTGGCATGCCGGACAGGAGTCACCTGGCCTGCGCCAGGGCCGACCTCGAGCGAGTGGTCAGGGTGTGCCCGGGCCTCAGGACCTACCTGGACATCGGCCAGGTAAGCAGCCACTTGGCCTGGGAGGCGGAGGGATCGGCGAGGGCGCGCTGACAACCTGCCGAGCTGAGCTGCGGCTGGCACCGAGGGCTCGGAGAGGCACAGGGCGTACCTCTCCCCAGCTCCCCTAGCTTTTGAGGGGAAAGAAATGGGGGAGTGTGTGCAGCGGGCGGAGGAGGCCGGCGCCCTGAGCACTTGTAAGTGCCGAGCTGTATTCTATCCCGAAGTGCACCAAGAAATGGCAATATCTAATTTTACACATGAGGAAAGTGAGGGGCAGAATGAACAGGCGGGTGTATGGTTAGGAGGCACTAGACCTGGAATTCCGACACCGTCTCTTTCCAGGGGCCGGACGGAAATGCAATGTGTAATGATCCTGTGGGGGGGGGCTGCATGAAAGCAGTTTGGGGACCAGTGGCGGGGTGGGGGGAATCTGGGAGGAGCCTCAGCCCCCCCCACCCCCACCCCCAGGTCTACTACTACATGGGCGTGGACGCCGTGCAGGAGCTGCTGGCGGTGGACGAGGCGGCGCTCAACCAGGCGCTGGTCTTCCTGGCGAAGGCCGGCGAGTCGCAGCTGGGCGCCGCGCTGCCCGAGCTACAGCTGCTGCGCGGCAAGTGCCTGCGCATCAAGGGCGAGGACGCCAACGCGGCGGCCTGCTTCAAGCGCGCCGTGGAGCTGGACGACGCGGGCTCCAGCCGGCCCGAGGGCTTCGGCTGCCTGCTCGAGGCGCTGCTGGCGCAGTGGAGCCAGGCGCAGCTGAGCGACGGCGAGCTGGGCCGCGAGGTGGACGCCTGGCTGCGCCGCGCGCAGGGCAAGTACCCGGCGGCCAGCCTGCGCCTGGAGCTGCAGCGCGTGTGGCGCGGCCACACGGACGAGGTGCTGGGGCTGGCCCGCGCCTTGGTGGCCCAGGGACGCCTGGCGCTGGTGCGGCTGCTCTTCGAGACCATGCAGCGCGAGGGGGACGCGGAGGCGGAGCGGCGAGGCCGCCGGGCGTTCTCGGTCTGAGCCGGAGGCGCGCACGGGCCCCCTGGCCCCCGGAGAGGCCCCGCCCCGGAGAGGCCCCGCCCCGTCCCCAGGGGATTGGGTCCGACCCCGGAGAGGCCCCGCCCCGTCCCCAGGGGATTGGGCCCGCTCTGCCATTGGCCTGTAAGCGGAGCCAATCAGATTCTTTTTCTGGAATTTCGAGTGGTGGCGTTGAAACCCTGGCAGTTCAAATGCCCGCAGTGGCGGAAGGCCCTGACTGCAGGTGGCGAGAGACTGGGAACCGGCGCGAGGCCACCAGGAAACTGCCGGCACTAAAACTCATCCACAGAACCTCTACTTTACTTCTCTATTCCTGAGGGAGGGACTCGAGGGGCCCTGCCCGTCAGGAAGTGCCACCTGCCTCCAATCTTGAGCCTTCCACAAGACAGCGAGGGGACTCTTAGAATTTTCTATGCTTCAAGTCGCGGTCTTAGAATCTTCTGCGTGAAATTTTGTAAGACTTGGGCTCTAACTCCCAACAGATCATAGAATGGCTGGGCTCGATTTTGCGGCTCCCAGAGAAGAACTAATTTAACCCAAAATTCCAGATTGAGCTCTGGCCAGACTCCGGAAGTGCTGCTTCTACACACTTGCAGCAGCGAGACCCCTGCGGTGGCGTATGATTTCACCGGCACCTTTTTCTTTCTTTGAAGGGTGATTATACTCCCTGCCTTGCTCCACTGCTTACAGCACAGTGACAGCAGCACCCCTGCGCGCCATCTCTGTATCCAGGGACAGAAGGAGGGTAGCCGGAGGTGCAGCACCTTAGCGGTCGACCCCTCCCACCCCCTCGCTGTGTGACAAGAAACTGCCAGAGTCGCACCGCCTTTCCTGCTCACCCTGTACTCAGGTTCACACACACAAACGGGTCAGCACCAAGCCTAGAGTGTCTTTGTGTTAAAAGTAGGCGTGTCACGTTATCACTGAGAGCCACTGGGATGAGGCCTAACCCTGTTGGGGACGGCTTTCCGGGCACTTACGAGGGGCTCCCGTGTTACACGTCACAGTTCATCTTGCCTCTCCACTTTGGATGGTGACATCTTCTCTCCCTCCCTCCTCCTCCTTTTGCCTCCACTGCAGGGTGTAACTCACAGAGGGCAGCACACGGGCCCTGTCTGCTCCTCCCTCCACCCTGCCCACCCCCTTCTCTACCAGGACCGTGACTGCGACCTTCCCAGGATGGCGTCTGGTTCCTTCTGGTGCCCTGAAACAGACACACTGAACCTAGAGCAGCTTGCTGGCCAGACTTAGAAGCTGCCGAAGTTTGTCCTTACCCCGGTTGCCTTCCTAGCCTCTCCTGTCCCCAAGGTCGGGCATTTCCCTTCCCCTACCCACTTCCTGTCATAACTTTTTCAACAAACTTTCTCTCTGATAATATCATCCACACTGATCAGACGTAGTCAACAAACCCCCATTCTAATTTCTGCCGGGGCTGTCTGCACATTGACCAAAAGCCAAAGAGAAATAGAAACCCCGTTTCCTGGACTTCACACGTGCACTGTTACTGAATTCTCTCCACAGCCCTGAGGGCAGGCGTCATAATCCGCATTTCACAGATGAGGGCACCGGAACACCAGACATGGTCACAGATGAGAATGTGAAGCGCACAGCCCTCAGATGGACAGATCTGTCATCTCTGTCTACAGAGGGGCCCCCAGTGTCCTCTGAGTGGCAGACCTACCTGTGACTCCATCCCATCTCTGCCCCCAGGCTGCCCACCCCTGTGCCTTTGCACATTCTGTTCTTTCACTGGCTCTTCTCCCTGTCATTTCTATCCCAAGTGCTCAGCTGAAAGGCTCCTCCTCCCGGAAGTCTCCCCACCTCACTAGGCCCTCCCTTTCCTTCAAGGAGGCTCACAGGCATTTTGCACTGCATTTGTTTCCTTCTCCTTGGATCATAATTCTGTCTGTGTGCACGTTCTCCCACTTAACTCTGGACTCTGCAGCAGGAACCACATCTGATTGCCCCCTGCCCTGCCCTGAGCTTGGCATGCAAGGAAGGCTTCATTTTGGTTGTTGAGCTGAGTGACTTCATGGCAGTGCCCTGGCACCTCAGTCCCAAACAAGTGACTCCATTACCAGGTCCACAGGACTGAGGTTGGGCCCCAAGGTCCACAGGTCTGCAGCCCCGAGGACCCTTGAGTTCTAAAGCTCAGTCAGAAAGCTTGGCTTTTCTTTCTGCTTCCTATCCGGCCTGTTACGGTTTGTGTCTAGATGTCCACGCAAAGCCTCAGGTTGTAACAGGTGGGCTTTTTCAGAGATGGCTGAATGTAGAGTGTGTGATGCTGGGATTAAGGGAGTGTGATGACTAAATCAATCCACCGATTGGTTTGGCATCGCCCTAATCCCAGCAGCCTGGCTAAGGTATAAGGGGCACGAAGAAGCTGATAAATTTCCTTGCTTACCTTGCTGCCTTCTGCCTGTCTGCCATGCCACTCTGCCTTGGAGCCAGCCAACTGTAGACTGAAACCTCTACAAACTGTGAGCTACATAAACCTTTCCTCCTTTCTTAGTTAGATTTTCAGAGCCAGTGGTCTTAAGAGAGCAGATTTAGTGGGAGACATTTACAATATTCACCCAGAAGCCAAATGCAGAAGGTGCCAAATGTCCATCTAGGCACTGGAGACCCAAAAGATCCAATTGAGGGCTGGGAGCCCACAGCACTGTCCCATGTACGTCCGTGTCTGCACATGATGACTGGAGCCAGGATACGATGCTTGCAGCAGAGATGACAACCAGAGTTCCTCCGAAGCAACAGCAGCCATCCTGGACCAGCAAGGCCCCGAGCTCCTTCCTCGACCAGGACAGCCGAGCCCCCTTCGGAAGAACCAGCCGCAGCAGAGCTTCTCCTGGGAAACAGCCCGCCAACTAGCTACGGCTCCCACTCTGCCTTATGTTGCATCAGCAACAACCCTCAGGTGGATCTCGTATGCCCAGCATCACACCAACTCAGTCCAGCTGGGCCTTCTGGCTCAAGTTGACCATACTAGGTCCACCACAGCTCCCTTAACTTTGGGTGTCAGGTATTTTGTCTCAGCAATGAGAAAGTGACTGAGACACAGCCTCACACCAATTCCTCAATTCTGTGATTGGAAAACTGAGGCCTAAAGAGCAGGGACTAGGCAAGGTCAAGCTCAAAACCTGCTGCCAGACCCAGGCGAGGATTTTCGGCCCTTTCAGTGATGCCTCCTTGCCAAATTCACTTCTGTCACACCCAGAAGGACCACAGTCCTTCCAATCATTCACTCAACAGATATTTAGCTGTACTGGGCAACATCCAGCATGGTGCCGAGCTGGGGGAGTGGGCTACGGCAGAGAACACACGGTCCTTGTCCTCGCCCCCAGGGAGGTCAAAGCCTAGACACGCTCTGCACTTACGCAGGCCTTACAAGCCTCAGGCTGCAGAAGACCTGGAGAAGCTTTCGGATGCCTAAGCTGGCAGGGCCAGCTACCCGTGTCCCTCCACCCAGCCATCCTCAACCAGGCTGAGTGGCCTTTCTGTAGCCCAGTGGGGAGGAGAACGTGGCTGCCCCCGAGGCCCAGGATCTGGTCCTGGGCTGTCCCTCTTCAGCAAGCCACTGCTCAGGCCAGGTCTGGCAGTCCCTGGAACCACCGGTTGGCCGGGTGGTTTTTGGGTCCAGCTTCAAGGCCCGCAGGACACCCCCGGCCATTGGGAGGATCACTGTCGTGCAGCCGATGCAGCAGGAGCTCTTTGGAGGAGCACTGCAGAGTGGGAGCCCCATGACCACACTGCTGCAGTAATGAAGATGAACCTCACGCTGCCTGCCACACAGCCCAGGAACTCCCAGTTAGCTGGTGTGAGCCAGGCACGTTACAGGTCATGAAGACAGGTGAGACTCCTTTGTTACAGGTTTCTAGGATCTCGGGGCTGGAAAGAAGCATAGTTATTGCCCGTCTCGGCCTCCCATCTGGAGCAGGATTCCTCTGTCCACGCAGTGTCCTGGAAGGAGGGACCTAAAGAGCAGCAGCTCCCTGGCAGACCAACAGCTCACTGCCTCATAAAAGAATCAGTTCCTTTTCTACAGGCCTAGGTTTTCGTAATCTGTCCTTTGATTGGGTTGAAACCTTTTCTGTAATTTCTGTCCCCAATTCAAGTTCCTCTCCTCACCGGGCCATGCAGAGCAGATCCTAATAAGCAAAGCGACCCTGAATGAGGGACCTTCCTTCCTCCAGCCTCTGTTCTCCTCTGCAGCAGCACAGTTACAGAGCTGGAGCCGTTCAGAGGGCGCCTGGCTACGCTGCCAGCCCCAGCCCGGGCCTGCACGGAGCCGCTCTGGCAGCCGAAAGCAGAGAGAGCAGGGCCCCTCCTTGTCCCTCATCAGACCCCAAGGGAGCACCCTGCTTGGATGACGGTGGCCGGATGCCAAATGAAGTGAAATATCTCCTTTTCTCAGGCTGTTAACTTTTTTTCTTGTTTAAGGAAGGGGAGGATAATGACATTTAGCACTTTACAACGCAGCAGTAAAATGAGCAGATGGGAACAGATCCCCAAAGTCATGGGCCCGTTTCCAGTGAGAAACCGCCACTGCTCCACAGCGGAAGTCACTGCACACTGGCTGATGGAGACAGGTACACAGTGCCCCCCCCACCCGCTCCCTCTACACCCAGCGCTCCAGGCTGTGCCCCAGCTCTACAGCCCGCCCTGGTCCCCACTGCGTTGCCCGGTCCTGCTGTCCCACCCAGCTCAAGGACCTGCCCTCTTCCCAGGTCTGGCGGGAACACAACCTCTCTGTCAGACAAGGAGGAGGGGAGGGATGCTCTCGGTGAGTTAGTGGCTAACAGACTCCTGCAGAGCAGCAGAAAGCCTCAGCTGGCCTCCAGGTGGCCACTGAAGGACAATTCAACTGAGCAGGGAGGGTCTCCACCCGCAGGCAATGGAAATCACTGTACTGTTGTCACCACCCAAATGATTCGCTGAACACGAGTCATGGCTGGTCGCCCTGCCCGTACTTCACACGACGGTGAGCTCTGTCAACCCTGCTCCCACTTTTCCCAGGGAAGGAAACTGAGGCTTGTAGAGATTAAGCAGCTTTCCAGAGGCCCGTCACGCTGCACCGAGAAGCAGGCAGGCTAAAGACTACTAATGAATAACTTTCTATTTGGGCCTCGGAGCATTCTCTTCTCTATCACGTATGTTGCTCTATAAACTGAACACATAAGATCTGGATGGCTTTTTCATGTTTATGTTTCTGAGCTCACCACTCGCTCTGTGGTGGGGCTTGTTCTGTCTTGGCATGCAAATTGTTTTATTAGACTGCAGCTCCTCTGTCATTTTTGTCACCCACCAAATAAAAGAAGCTCTACTTCGGGGGAGCTCTGGTTTCACCGTCGGCCCCCTTGGTCCTGGAAGAGTATGCTCCTTCTCCAGCAGGCTACTGATTGCTCCTCCCCTAACTGTGAGTGGAGGTGAAGGTTGTCAATCATAACACCTGACCACAAAAGCAAACACATGACCCAAGTTCAGCCAATCAGAGTCTTTCCCAGAGTTTTCAACTGGACACAAGGGAGAGAAAATGCTCTGCTCTACTGGCACAAGTATCAGCGACTTTCTCCAAACTGGGCTTAGTTTGAACATCAAAGACCTGAAAAGGCGAATCTTAAACAAGATGGCAGTTTATCCTGCAAGGCTGAATCAAATATCACCTTATTATAGACAGCAAAATTAGATAGAAATTTATATACAGTCACAGAGGGATTGAGCCCTTGAAGAAGTCAGCACAAAATAAAGTCAGAATTGTGGCTGGAGCATATCTGAAGAGAGCCAGGCCTTCAGGATGGAGACGGAATAGCAAGGCCTTCGAGCCTCCCTAAGGGATAAACAGCAACTTGGGGTTATACCGTAATTTGCATCTCCTGGTCCAGTAAGTCCAGACAGTCATCAGACATCCAGGTGGGTGACCAGAACATCTGAACCCGTCCCATTCACCCAAAACTGCCTTCGTTCTTTCCATGTTAGAAGCTATAGACAAGCGAAGGTTAATGATGCTTGCCATGTACCCTTGCTCTGTGCCTCCCTTCCCTGTTGGATCATCATCACCTAAGCAGCTATACTTGTGACTCTACAGGTTGATTGTAGTTTGACCCATGTTGTGCCCATGTTGTGACTTTGCTGTATAAATTACTCCTGCCAAGGGGCCTTGTTGGCCACCCACTTGTGACCCTTCCTAGAAATCCAGAAGCTATTTGTCTCCTTATTTCCAATGAAATTCTCCAAACTTCCCCTCCTTGTTCACACCTTCATTCCTTGATATTGTGAGACCCCAAACTTGGCACATCTGACATCTAACTGGTTGGGAGTTAATATTTTTCCCATTGATGTAAACCTCAATGACCCATTCATATCCACCCTCACCTGCCAGACACGTTCCTAAGTCATCCTCCTGCAAGTGCCCACCACCCTCTACCAGAGGGCTCTCCTCAGCCCACATGTGGCACACTTGATATCCAGGGGCGGCCTTCAACCAATCCAGAGATCTCCAGTGAGAGTGAGGCCCAGCGGCCCACAGCAGTCGCCTGCACGCCGTCACAGCCTGTACACACCCCCTCTTCCTGTCTTGCTTGCCCACTTCCCTCCCAGTGCATCCTGGGATCGATTGCCAAATAAATGGCTTGCCCTGGAATCCTTGACGCAGCGTGAGCTGTGCAGGGAAGCAGCTTCACACCAAACAGTCATCTTAGGTGTCAACATGGCAGGACCGCTGCTGTGGTTTGAATGTGTGTGTCCCTCCAAAATCCATATGTCGGGCCATAAACCTCAAGGACCCGATGCGGGAGTGTTGAGAAGTGATTAAGTCATGAGAAAAAAGTGAAAAATTAGAGAAAATTAGTGCCCTTTAATAGAGGCTTCTGAGAACTGCCTGGCCTTGTCTGCTCGTCCACCTTCTGCCAGGTGAGGGCACAGGGCCCATCCCTTTTCGGCCCCTTCCACCACGGACGAGGCAGCAGGAAGGCACCATCTTGGAATCAGAGAGCTGCCTCAGCAGACAACACATTCTAGAGCCTCGACGTCAGATGACCCAGCCCCCCGACCCGTAAGGTGTACATTTCTGTTCTTTATAAAGTACCTGTTCTTGGGTGTTTCATTACTGCAACATAAACGGATTAAGACAGCCACAGAGCCCAGCTGTTGGTCAAATGGTATTCTGGATGTTTTTGCAGGGTGACTTGGATGAGACTAACATTGAAATCTGTGGGCTTTGAGTAAAACAGTTTGCGCTCCCTATTGTGGGTGGGCCTCATCCAATCATTTGAGGCCTGAACAGTACGGAGATGGACCTCCCTGCAGCAAGAGGGAATTGGGACTTGAATAGGGAATTGGCCTTTCTTTAAGTCCCCAGACTGCAGGATTTGGACTAGCCGGATGCCAGAATCAAATGAGGCAACTGTTTAAAATAAATCTTTGTAGAGGGTTGGGATTTAGCTCAAGTGGTGAAGTGCTTGCCTAGTGTATTAGTCAGTATTCACTAGAGAAACAGATATAATTCAAGATATATGAATATGTAAGAGCTTACAGATTGGCTTACGAGGGCTTCCTACAAGTCAGATGTGGAAGAGTGCAGAGGATCCATCTACACACTGGAGATCCGAAGGGTCTAACCAAAGGTCTGGAGCTCCCGAAGGATCCAGGCAAGGGGCTGGAGTTCTGAAGGATCCAGCCGAAGGTCTGAAGGTCTGAAGGTCTGAAGGATCCAGGCGAAGTCTGGAGCTCACTATGATGGAAGCTAAAGAGACTGTGTTGGAGACAGATTACGTCCAACTCCAGGTGGAGCTCTTCCAAAGGAACCAAGGCCAATCCAAAGAAACTGCACCAGGTCTATCCCTCTTCATTTCCCTTTTATACCATCTAGGCGATGGGCCACCCTAGGATGTAGAACTGCTGATGCAATTTAGTTAAGCTTCTCTTACAAGTTGACACAATCAATCACCCATCACACCTAGCAAGCACAAAGCCCTGAGTTTAATCCCAGCACACACACACACACACACACACAAAATCCATTTAATAGATATTTACTGAGTATTTACAATGTGCCAGACAATGATCCAATCCAGGAGCTGGAAAGCCATGGCACACAGGCTGAATTCTGTCAGCTCCTAGTTTTGTTTGTTGTTGTTGCTAGGGATCAAACTCAGGGCCTTGTACTTGCTAGGCAAGCGCTCTACCACTGGAGCTAAATCCTCAACCCCTGCCCCCAGTTTTAAAATAAAGTTTTATCTGAATACACCCAGGCTTATTTGTTTGCATATTTCTATGGCTGCTTTCACGTGACAGAACTGAGTAATTGTGACAGTGATTACATGGCCTGCAAAGCCTATAATACTTACTGTTTGGCCCTTTAAAGAGAAAGGTGTCCTCTGAGCTAGGCACTGGGGTACTGCACTGTATTAGTTTTTTTGAGAGAGTCAGTGGTTTGTAAGAGAGCAGATTTAATACAGGACATTTATAAATCACAATATTCACCCACAAGCCAAATGCAGGAAGTGCCGAATGTCCATCTAGGCACTTGAGACCCAAAAGATCCAATGAAGGCTGGGAGCCCACAACACTGTCCCATGTACATCCGTGTCTGCAGATGATGGCTGAAGAAATCTTTACTGGAATCAGGATACACTGCTCGCAGCAGAGATGAAGACCAGAGTTCCCACAAAGCAGCAGCAACCACCTCGACGACAGCAAGGCCTTGAGCTCCTTTCTTGATGAGAACAGCCGAGTTCCCTTCAGGAGAACCAGCCGCAGCAGAGCTTCTCCTGGGAAACAGCCTGCCAATGCTACGGCTCCCACTCTGCCTTATGTTGCATCAGCACCAACCCTCAGGTGGATCTCGTATGCCCAGCATCACACCAACTCAGTCCAGCTGGGTGTTCTGGCTCACGTGGACCATAATAAGTCCACCACATTCACTGAGCAAAAATAAAACTAAATAAATCAATAAATAAAAAATAAAACCCTACTCTCTTGGTTCTGCTGGCGGGAAAGTTGGGGACCAACAGGATAGAAACAAACCAAACACAGGAAAGATACTGTGTTAATGGTGATAAAGCTACGGGGAAGACAACAGAGGGATGAGAATGAGTACCAGGGATGCTGCCAATCGGATGGATTACAGGGAAAGAGGAATTTCAGGAAGTCCTGGCTGCAAAGGGGACATTTGCACAGGCTCGAGGGGTGAAGGAGTGAGCCATGGGGTGGGGGATGGGCATCACAGGGAGAGGAACCCTGGAGGCCAGGGCCACACCGGAAGGTTACCCCATAGTCAGATGGTACTGAGCACCATGCTCCAGACGCTCTTCAACAGCTTCACATCCGTAACTAGGCTTAGTTCCTTAAAAGTTATTAGCTCACGCACAGGTAACCTTACATAAGCATGATCTGAATATGTCTCCATCACTAATATTTCTTTATTTATTTATGTTTGGGGTGCTGGAGATCAAACTCAGGGCCTTGCACTTGCCAGACAAGCGCTCTACCACTGATCTAGAACCCCAACTCCTCCATCACTAATATTTAGACAGCACTTTTGCTTACAAAGCTCTGTAATGTTCTTCACCTGAAGTTAATAATGTTTCAAGGAGGTTACTGATCCCATTATAGAGATGCCAGGGACCAGAAAGTTCTAGCCACTCGCCCTCAGTCCCACAACTAGTAAATTCTGTAAGCTTTGGATCTAGACACTGTATTCCTCTCGCTAATCCACTGGCATGGGAGGGCGTGGGTTCTACCTGGCTTAACATTCTGTGCGCCACCCCTACTCACACATAGCCTGAAGCCTACACCAAGAGAAGAGGCAAAGTCTTGTTAAAAGGAACTGAGGCTCTTGAAGGGCCACCTCAGGTCCTCTCTGCCCAGAAGCCCACCCTGACCCCACCACACAGCTGGACCTCACGCCCACCCCCTGCACTCCCTAGGCAAAGCTGTTCCACAGCACCTCGCTCTTCCCTCTGCACAGCCTCTCACTGCTGCCTTTGTGTGCTCCTCCCACACTGGGAGTCCCTCCTGGCACTAGGCGGAGGGCTCACCAGCTGGGGGAGACAATCCTCCCGTTCTCTAGTGATTGGCCTGTTAACCACCAATCAACAGACCAAGCCCTGCGCTGGGCCAGGCCATCTGTTCAATGCCCAGGATACAGAACAGATCAAAACCTGTCCCTGCTCCCCAGGGGATCCTGGTGCAGCCAGCGAACCCACTAAGGGCACAGTGTGTCCCCAGGACTTTGTGGCACATGGCAGCTGTAGACTCCTTTTCATTCATTTTTCTGTTTATTTTATTTGAGATGGGGTCTCACTATGTAGTTCAGGCTAACCTTGAACTCATGATGCTTCTCCTTCCCAGATTCACTTTTCTTTCTGATAATAAATAACTTAGTGATTTTTTTTTCTGTGTGGGCTTTTCTATTTTTTAGTGGTATTGAACTCAGGACCTCTCGCTAGGCAAGCACTCTACCACAGAGCTACCCTCCAGCCGACTCATGGAGCTTTACCCAAGATTAAGTTCTGCGACTCAAGGCATCCAATAAATTACTCATCAACTGGTTGATTGAAATGTCACACCGGAAGTCGCTAGCAGTGACAGGGCCAGATGCTAGGTCTCCCCACCCGGGGGTCTCCACCACCTGGACTTTCTTGGCGAGGAGCAAATCTGACAATGGCTGTCCTGACCAGGCTCTGTGCTCCAGGCTTCAGCGCCTCCTGCAAACTCAAGTGAAACTCCTTGTTCTTGGCTTGCCTCCCAAGGGGGTCATGAGCATTAATTAGTTACCACTGGTAAGTGCTCTGAAAATGTAGGGGTGCGTAAACACGGCAAGTCATTAGGCCTCTCCACACCACTATGCTCTACAGCCTGGGAACTGCTAATTGAGAAATAATTAACACCTCAGGGTGCACAGGATGGCTGCCTGGCTGTTCCAGGATTGGAGGGGATGTAATCATGTACATGGGGAGCAGGGAAAAATAAAAAGCTACTTTGGATTTGTGGATTCCAAGAAATTCTGATGATTTGGCCCCTCCCCCAAGAAGAGGAGTGGGAATATGGGCTGGGACCAGGTTCTCTGGGGAAAGCCCCTCCCATAGTGCCTGGCTGTGGAAGCTGAGCAGAGCTCTTGGGACAGAAGAACTCAGATCCACCCACCTCTGCCTCACCTCCTGGTGAGTGGAGAGACACTAGCCCTGGGCTCCAACAGAGTGGTGTTGTCCACAACTCTAAGGTCATGAAGCTAGCGCACATCTGCCATCCCCTGTGCCCTCCTCACCGGGTTGTCTTCTGCCTTTCCTGTAGGGTGGCCAATCCAACCCAGCCTGCACAGTAGAGTCACTCTGGGGGAGATCCTAAACTATCAATGCCCAGGCCTGCCTCAGATGGACAGCCAACACCCGGGTGAAGGGGAGACGGTGCACATGGCGATTCCAGCGCAGTGGAGGCTGAGAACCACTGCTCTGGTCTGCAAGTCAAGGGCTGTGTTAGGAGCTGTGAGAGGTAAGATGCAAACCCACCATTCCCCGAGATGCCTTTGCATCAGTGCATTATAGCCTGGGCTGTGCCTTTGTATGCCACGCCATTCCCACCACTGTTCTCGTCCTGGAAAACCCCACTCATTCTTGTTTCAGGCCTGGCACATTTTAGGCACTCTCTAAACTGTAGTTATTATTAGCTGAAGTTGTATGATATGCAGCCCCCTGTCAGGACATTGGCACTGTGTTGTCCCCTGTGTCTGGGACACTCTCCCAGGTATCTGCAAGGCTCAGCCTCTCAGTTCTTTCAGGTCTTTGCTAAAAGGTCACTTTCTCGGGGTTTGGTGGCTCGTACTGGTAATCCCAGCTACTCTGAGGCCCTGAGGCAGGAAGATTGCAAGTTTAAGGTCAGTTAGAGGAATTTAGTGAGCCTCTGTCTTAAAATAAAAACAAAAAACAAAAAGAAAGGCCCAGAGATCTAGCTCAGCAGTAGAG
Source organism: Hystrix cristata (assembly GCA_004026905.1). Lineage (NCBI taxonomy): Eukaryota > Metazoa > Chordata > Mammalia > Rodentia > Hystricidae > Hystrix > Hystrix cristata. Next base: position 148,800 of record PVJO010001538.1, read on the forward strand.
TGACCCTGGTTTCAATGCCCAGTAATGAAAAATAAAAATAAAATAAAATGTCACCTCTCAGTGAGACTTTCCATGATCATCCTAGTTTAAATTGCAACCATGCCATAATGCCCCTACTCCATTCTCCTGCTTTAATTTTCTTCAGAGCATTTAACACCCTCTAACTTTTAGATAAAGATCGGATTTTTTCACTGTAGATTTTTTGCTTTAATTTCGATTTTAAAAGATAAATTGTATCAAAGTTCCATTTGTCTTAATCATTAAATTCTTTTCTGCGCCCTTCCCTAGCCTGCCTAGATTTCATCGTACCGGTTTATGGACTGTTTCCTCTCTCAATAAGGTAAACTATACTGAATGTAGGGAACGTTGTTTTGTTTGCTTCACTGTGCTCAGTGTCTGCAGTGACTGGTACAAGGTAGAAGCTCAAAAAATGTTTTGTGAAAGTTTCAATTCCTGCTTTTGAAAATATCCTTTAGTGCACTGTACTGAAGGTGTTTCACAATTTTAAAGTTATTTAAATTGAAAGCCTGGTAAATCATAGGGTGGATTAGAAACGACAATGCTGGGGGTGTTGTCATGCTTACATTGTCGCCAGCCTCCCTCCCACTCAGAGAACAGGGCGGGGCCGACAGTCGGCAGTAACGCCAGACTCAAATCCTTGGAGGTCGATTTTGACCGTAGAGTTAACCCTCCTCAAGTCCTAGAGGGCACTTCCGGAACGGTGATCTACTCGTTGCTGCCCAGGCCAATCAGCAGGTTTCTCGCGCAACTTCCGGAGAGCCTAACTCGGGCGTCTGGAGAGAGGTGGAGCCAGAACGTGCCACCCGTGAGCTGGCGCAGGCGCGCTGGCTCGGCGCGGCCGACGCGCGGGCGGTGCTCTCTGGGATTGTAGTTGGTGAGCCTGGGTGGCGGCGGGCGGAGGAGTGAAGTGAGGACCCGGTTGTGGGCACAGGGATCCAAGACCTGGTGGCCGTGTTCCCACATGCGTCCATACCTCTCGTTGGGGCGGGGTGGTAATCACATAGACCCCGGGGTGGTGTTGGTCCCCTCTCCGCCGCTTCCGTGGTAACGTGTCCGCCTGGTGGTCGTGAGAGGCGCGGGGTTCCCAGGACGGGCAGGCAAGACGGGTGGGGGTGGGGTGACTGGACCAGGTCGACCCGGGTGGAGGCCGCGCAGGTCTGGAGCTAGGTGTGGGGCTGCTTTGCTGCTGTGCAGCCCGGGCCACGATGGAGGCTTCGTGGAGTTTGGAGGAGGGTTCCTTGTCCTCCAGGAGTGACCCTGCGCCCATTTCTGTCACTTGACGCAGTGCCTTGACATCTCTGAGCCTCCCTCTTCTATGAGTTGGCTCCGATAACAACGGCAAACGCTGTGTCCTTTGTAAACGCTGGTGTACAGCTCTCCTGATTGAACTGAGGACAGTCGTGAGTCTAGAACCTTAGAAAAGACCTGAGCTGGAAGGCTGACTGCCCCGCATGGAGCAGGTACTGGAAAACTTTCAAGAATGGCTCAGGATCTTTGCCAGTCTGAAGACCATGTTACTATATTTGAGGCACGCCTGTAAGCAGAACACTGGGGAGGCTGAGGCAAGAGGATCACCATGTGGTGAGACTGTGTCTCAAAAAACCAAAGACAGTTGGGGATTTAGCTCACGTGGTAAAGTGCTTGGCTAGCAAGCACAAGGCCCTGAGTTCGATCCCCAGCACACACTCAAAAACCCAAAAATAATAACATTCTGTTTAAGTACTTGGATGGAGGGAGAGGGCTTAAAATTCTAAATTTTTCCAGATAATTATATCATTGTGCCCCTTTTCCTTTTTATTTAATAATATATTTGACCAAGAAATAGTAATAGCCTAAATATTAGGTATTGTGCTAGATCCTGAAATCTAGCAACGTAGAAAGCCTCATGAACTCATAGGCTGTGGGGCCCAGCAGCAGTGTTTCATAGTTTAATAGGGCAGAAACAGCATATATTCCCAGTGCCTGACACAATAGTTTCCGAACCTGGGAGGCCGAGGAGGATCACAAGTTTGAGGGCAGCCTGGACTACAGAGAGACCTTGTCTCAATAATCTTTTTTTTTGAAAGTGATTCCAGTACAGTGTACTCCAAGGAGGGGTATGCAGAGGGAGTACCAAGAAGGAAGTGCTGTTCTGTTTGGAAGGGGTTGGAAAAACTTCTAGGAGTAAGTGGACCTTGAAGGATGTGTTGGAGTCGCTGGGTATTGGTGGGGGTTGGCCTATTCCAGGGACGATAAGCAGTTTGCAGCATGTTAGGGAAATGGCAGGCTAAGAAGCTGAAAGGCATGTTGGTATTAAGATATGAAAAGCTTTGATGCCATTGTGAGCAAACTATCGTGGGAAGCTGTTAATGGATTATAAACAGTGATAGATCAGCCACCTTTTTAGCTGTCACAGAGGACTGGACTGACAGAGTCATTCAGTTACTTCATCAATAGAGCATTATTCAGTGTCTGCTGTGTCCAGGCCCTGTGCTGGGTGCTGCTGACACCACCTGGTCATTGCCCTCCTGGAGGTCACACTCCGAGCGCAGAACCACAGCTAGGTCCCTGCAGCGGTTCTTCCAGCAGCATCAGCGTCTCTGGGGACCCATTAATGTCCATGCTCTCTGCCCACTGCAGCCCTGCGGAGCCAGCTCCTGGGCGTGGGGCCCAGCAGCAGTGTTCCACAAGCCCTCCGTGATTCCAGGGCTTGGTGTCAGGATCGCTGGGCAACTGTAATGGAGAAAGGAGTATTGAAGGAATAACCCACATTAGGGCAGTAAGATCACAGAGAAGCAGGTGGAGTTAAGAGAAATCTGGGGTCCGATTCATTTGCCTTAGAAGTGGGGGGGTTTCAGGCTTGGGTCACTGGCCAAAAGTCAGGCGTGGTTAAGAGATAGAGCTAGGTGTGATTCCTCATGTGCCTTTCTTCCTGCACTGTATTTTTCCGTGAGCCACACTAGCACTCTTTCACACCTCCCAGCCTTTTCATATTTGTACAGTGCACGGGGGAAAGGAGGAGGTGCTTGAGGTAGAAAGGAGCAGCTGGTGGGTCTGAAGCTGCTGCAGTTCCAGGCTGGGGATCTTGGCACCCCTCAGCTGACCAGCCATCGGTACCCTCAGGATTCTGCTGGGCAGTTGTGCGCCGTGGACTGTCCTGAAAAGTAGAGGTACTCATGAACTTTGGCAATATAAATCAGCCTTAAAAGCTTATACCCTTGAGTCATTCGTTCCATTCTTGAAATGGCTCCCGAATATCTAACAAGAGAGAAGAAAGCCATTGTAGATTATGTGTACTAGAGAAAGCCAGCAATTCCTGGTGGTAGGTAGAATCATCTTTTTGTGTAGTTTGCCATAGAAGGCCACACTGCCATCAAAAACTTGTGTTTTATAAAACTACAAAGAAACATTCTTACTCGTTGGACAATGTCTAGTGAGGTCCTACTGCCTGCCGAGGAGGGAGTGGTGAGCGGGCTGCATGGGGTCCTTGGCCTCGCGGAGCTCCGGGTCTGGAGGGAACCAGGCAGCAGCTGGCGTTTGACAGCTGGCAGTGGGCTGCGCAGGTGCCAGGCTTCTGAGGTTTGAGGAATGGGACAGGGTGGCAGTCCTGAGGCCTGGAGGGTGAGCAGCAAAGGGACAGGCAGTGTGTTTAAGAGTGAGCACGGTGCAGCTGAAGCAGGGAGAGGGCAGCAGTGAGCCTGAGCCAAAGCCCGAGGGGCCCAGCTTACAGGAAGGCAGGGGTGCCACGTACCTCCCAAAGGTCAGAACCTTACACATTACTCTCAGAGCATCAGGAAGTTTATTTCCAGCAAGAAAAACTGTTACCCTTGGTGTGCTGGATGCCACCCCATGTCCTTGGTGTGGAGACTGGCTCGGGGGTGGGCAGGAACACAAGCCCTGAGAGCCACGTGTGGGGAGGCTGTCGCAAGGGTGCCGGTGAGAGGTGATGGTGGTCCGGACTGGGCTTCGGGCCCTGAGCTGAAGGGGTGGGTGGAGGAATGACAGGGTGCAAGACACAGAATCCATGAACCTGGGTTTCTGGTTTGGGTGAAGGGCAGTAGGGGAGCCACTCTGAGTGGCAGCTCTGTTGGGGAGTCAGCGTGGGGGAGTTGCTGAGTTCATTCCGGGCATGGAGTTTGAAGTAGCTGGGCATTGTGTTCTCCGAGCACGGGTTACTACCTGGGTCAGCCACACACAGTGTGGGGTGCACAATCCCAACGGTTCAGCATGGGGCGGGGTGGGAAGGACAGGGTTTGTGAGAAATAAGGGATTGCAGTGAAGTAGCAGCAGTTGACTGAGGCATTCTAGTTGATTTTCTTTGTTTTTTTCCTTCTAGTTTTCTATAATAGTAAACATGGATTAGGCTTGTTATGTGCCAGACACAGTTCTAAAGACTTTTCCTAAGTTCCCACAGCAAGCCTACAAGGTAGGTCTCACCGTTCTTACCATTTTACATAAACACACTGAGCACAAGAGGGGCTTAGGCTCCACAGGGAGCAGTCAGGGGGAAGCTCCTGGGAATCCAGGCTGCCTGATTCCATGTCCTCACAGTAATCAGGAAAATACGTTTCCAAATGAAAAAAAATTTTGTTTTGTTTTTTGAGATCAGGTCTTACTATGTAGCCCAGGCTGGCCTAACTCACTGTGTAGCCCAGGCTGACCTCAAACTCAGGGCAGTCCTCCTGCCTCAGCCTCCCGAGTGCAAGGATTATATGCATGTGCCACTACACCCAGTTTAGAAGGAATTTTTAGAAAAACAGAAGAGAAGTGTTGTTTTGGTCTGCTAGGATATTAGAAGCATTTGCATCTGCAGAATCAGTGGCCGCTTGGAAGTTTGCCGGAGACCAGACCAAGCAGCTGCCGTGGCGTCAGGACCCAGTTAATGCTCCTTCCCGTGCCTCATTTTTCCCAGGTGCTGTGTTCCGGCGCAGGGTGCCATGGAAGGGCTGCTGGCGAGATGCAGGGCACTGTCCAGGCTGGCCACCTGCAGTCCCCAGCTCTCCTGGTCCTTTCCCCGCAGGCATCAGCACTGTGCCGCGGGGAGAGGGCAGCGCCTGGTGCTGTCCCGCATGTTCCAGCCCCAGAACCTGCGGGAAGACCAGGTGCTGTCCCTGGAAGGCAGGCCTAGCGACCTGACCTGTAAGAGCCAGCGGCTGATGTTGCAGGTGGGCCTGATCCTCCCAGCAAGCCCCGGCTGTTACCACCTTCTGCCCTACACCGTCCGTGCCATGGAGAAGCTGGTGCGGGTGATTGACCAGGAGATGCAGGCCGTTGGGGGCCAGAAAATCAACATGCCCAGCCTCAGCCCGGCAGAACTCTGGCGAGCCACCAACCGCTGGCAGCTGATGGGCAAGGAGCTACTGAGGCTTAGAGACAGGCACGGCAAGGAGTACTGCTTAGGACCAACTCACGAAGAAGCCATTACGGCGCTGGTCGCCTCCCAGAAGCAGCTGTCTTATAAGCAGCTTCCATTCCTGCTGTACCAGGTGACCAGGAAGTTTCGGGATGAGCCCAGGCCCCGCTTCGGTCTTCTCCGTGGCCGGGAGTTTTACATGAAGGATATGTACACCTTCGACTCCTCCCCAGAGGCTGCCCAGCAGACCTACAGCCTGGTGTGCAATGCCTACTGCAGCCTCTTTAACAGGTTGGGGCTGCAGTTTATCAAGGCTCAGGCGGACGTGGGCAGCATCGGGGGCACCGTGTCTCACGAGTTCCAGCTGCCGGTGGATATTGGGGAGGACCGGCTTGTCGTCTGTCCCAGCTGCAGTTTCTCGGCCAACATGGAGACTCTAGACTCGTTACAAACAAACTGCCCTGCCTGCCAGGGCCCTCTGACCGAAGCCAAAGGCATTGAGGTGGGGCACACATTCTACCTGGGCACCAAGTACTCCTCCATTTTCAATGCCCAGTTTACCAATGCCCGTGGCGAACTGTCCCTGGCTGAAATGGGGTGCTACGGGCTGGGCGTGACGCGGATCTTGGCTGCGGCCATTGAAGTTCTGTCTACAGAAGACTGCGTCCGTTGGCCCAGCCTCCTCGCCCCTTACCAAGTCTGCCTCATCCCGCCTAAGAAGGGCAGCAAGGAGGCAGCAGCCACAGAGCTCCTGCAGCACCTGCATGACCACATCACGGAGGGGGTCCCTCGGCTCCAAGGGGAGGTCCTGCTGGACGACCGGACCCACCTGACCATCGGAAACAGACTGAAAGATGCCAACAAATTTGGCTACCCCTTTGTGATCATCGCTGGCAAGAGGGCCCTGGAGGACCCTGCGCATTTTGAGGTTTGGCGCCAGAACACTGGCGAGGTGGCCTTCCTCACCAAGGAAGGGGTCATGGAATTGCTGGCCCAAGTGCAGGTCGTCTGAGCACCCAGATCTCAGAGCCGTGCTGTCACTCGGACTCTGCATTTCCTACCCCTTCCCTGGGCACTGCTCCAGACATGGGGCGGCTCATGAATGGTACAACATTGTAGCGGAACCAGTTTTTATCAGATTATTTGTATCATTTGATCGCTTTCTCTGGGCTGGCTGTGCCGCGGAACGCAGGTCTTGTGAAAGCTTTCAGGAGCCTGAGAAGCAAGGAGAGACTGAGTTCCAGTCCTGGCCCTCACACAAGTCTCTTCCCCTCAGCCGAGTTTCCCATGTGTAGGACAGGAAGGGCTGAAGGCCTGGGGTCCCCTCACCACACTCATCCCACCAAAGTTGGCCACAAGCCTCTTGTCACACTCGGTCCAGAGAGCAGGGCCGCCAGGTCTTCCCCACCAAGAAACTAAGAATCAGGAGACCCAACTGCCACCAGCTCCTTGGTGACTTGACACATCCACTTCCCTGCTGCAGCCTGTTGCCCCATCTGTAACATGAGAGAATATATCTAGGTCTGTAAAATCCTTACAGCTCCCTGCAAAGTTAATATAATAGCCCAGGAGCCCAAAAAGTGTCTCCAGAGACCCAGCCCTTCTGAGGTGGCTGAAGCACCAAGATCATGTTCTGTTGATTGAATAAAGTCAAGCTGTTGGAATGAGCTGTTCATGTTTGAAACATGAAATATTGCCTATTTTAACAGCACCCAGTAGCGTACTACTTTTCGTTCTTTTTCTGGTATTTCCACACTCAAAAAAGGGAGGGGGTAGTTGGAAATGTGTTTCAAACCATTACTCCCCACAGGTATCAGGCAGCAGGCTTCAGGCCCACAGCAGCCTTGTCCTGGGTGCATAGTTGGATCCCAGAGCCACGATGGGGGGCGCGACTATCGAGCTGTCTGCTTGGGCTCTGTGGGTATCTAGCAGCAGGCCTGAGCTACCAGCGCAATGCTGCCTACTTTAGTTCTCCTCCAGACTAGGTTAGGGACGTAACCAGATCCCCACATGTCCAAACCTAACATTCTGTCAAGGCCAAGCTGAAGCTGCCTCCCGAGAGCCTGCCCGGCAGCATCTGGAAGTGATTCTCCCTGTGCCTCGCACAGCACCCATCATGCTGCTGCTGCTTGTTCTGCAGGTCCAGAGTCCCAGTAGTCTTGTCCGGCGTCGTGGACTCAAGGCCAGGGGCCTTCGCACGTTCCTGGGGCACTGAAGGCTCGTTTTGAACCACCCCATCTGTGACAGCTCCCTAACTAGCTGTTCCTGCCCTGCTGATACTGCTAGAGTAACCCCGCCGCGCACACTCTGACAGGTTTCCTAGTGAAAGTATCCAGTTAGCCCTCTTGGCCCCAGGCCTCCCTTTGGAGCTGTGGATCCCATTGGGTCCTCCAGATCCTCGGGCCAGGGAGGGTTCTGCGAGCAAGCTTAGAAAGGCTGAGCGCCAGAGAGAGGGGCTTGACTTACTGCATGGTGGAATCACCTGGGCTCCCAAGACTCCGGTCCCATGGAATATGGCCTGGCCGTGGGGAAGGTGCGGTTAACAGAACTGAAGCGGGAGCCGCACCTCGGGGCTTACCTTGATGTTGGGCATTTCTTTGGGTGGTTTCAGTCGGAGGTTAACAGACTAATGCCAGCTCTCTGTTCTTAACAGTTCAGTTGTTAGGGCCTGTCATGTGCCACTGTGCTGTGAGGCACTTTTACATACTGTCTCCAGGCCTTAAAACCATGCCAGGCAGGTGCTCTTATTTTATAGATGAGAACTGAGGCTCCCATTAAGCACCTGAGTCAAGGATGCACTGCTGAGAAAGATCAGAGCCAGAATCCAACCACGGGCCAAACCTGCCCTTCCCACTACATCGCTTGGCCTCTGCCTAGGCCAAGTGATTTCAGTAAGTAAAAGTGAATTTATGTCTGTCCAACCAAGTTAGCTTCAAGTATGTGAGAAATTAGGTTTGTGAAAATGGGTGCTTTCAATAATCTTTTTTACCCTTAAATTTGTGCTCTGTAAACTTGCTTATTTATGGAAGGCTAGCCTAATGGCATTTTTAAAAACCAGATGCCAGGAATAGAAAGCCAATTCATTTTAAACTCCATAAATATGCACGTCCTGGACTAATTTGAGGATGATGCAGAATCCTGGAACTTGAGGACAGAACTTGGAGCCAGCTTCTCCAGCCCTTGATCACAGATGGGAAGCGGCCTGGGGTGGGCACACTCCGCCACTCACTCACCATTTGACTGGCCCTTGCGTGTTCCTGCTGCAGGAAGAGAACATGGGCTGGCTTGGCTTTTGAGCTACCAGCACTTTAGAAGCTGCTGAAACTGGTACCTGTCCCTCTTAATTTTACAATATGACAGGGGGACAGTGATTCACCCAAAGTCCAGCCCAATGAAACGTGGGCCTCCTGATCACAAAGCCAGGGTTGCTTTGGCCAGGAGTAGACTGATTTGGTGGGAAGCTCGGAGCCGGAAGAGGCGTAACCCTAGATTCTCCACTTGCTGGGGACATGCCCCGAGACAGACTGCTTGCCCTTTGCATATCTCAAATTCTACCCTGCTAAGTGCTTGTGCTAATGCGCCCACCTCATAGGGTAGTCTGGGGTTGACGGAGCTCACTTGTGTGAAATGCTGGACCCTGAGTCTGCACTTCTCCCCAGCGGTTCAGGCTTTATCTCAAGACCTGGATCTTGTTTTCTTGATAGCATGCTCTATAGCCTCCTGGGAAAACCATGAACAAGAATTAGGTAATACCTGCAGAATGGATTCATTTCCTCAGAGGAAAGAAATATTCAGTGTACCTTACTTTTTCATTTCTGAACTTGCCGATTTTACCTCTTGCCATAAATTGATGAAATGGGGATGCTGGCAAAATAACAGGTACAGACCATACTATCATTGCCCATTCCTTGGGGAGACCCAGGCGACCAGCTGGGAAATAGCAAAGTTAATACTTGGGGACAAAGGCTGGTGCATAACAAACTCATCATGTAAACCAAGCTCGGAATGTAAATCAAGGGCTCCATTTATATTCTGTGTTTTAATGGAAGAAACACCTGCTGGGCTATCAATAAAATAACTTTGCAGGAATCTGTTGAAATTGCTGTTTCTTTAACTGCTTGAGTGCCGAGACTTCAGAGTTCCCGAAATCCATTACTACACTGAGATGCCAGGCGGGTTTTTAGAATGGCCTGTCAGGCATCCAAGGGCATCGAGGGTTTTGTTTTTAGAGTTAGGAAAAGGATGGGAAAGTAATTTTCTGATGTTACTGCAAACTTCACTAACATTTGAGAAAAATCAAGATACTTCCTTTACTGTAAAACAGTGACATACATCACAGCATAAGACCCTGTTCTGGGGGCTGGAATTGGACTGCCCGGGCCACTCAATAGCTGTGTGACTATGCAAGACACCTCCTCCATCTCTGCACTTCAGCTTCCTTATCTATAAAATGGGACAGTGCTGCCTGGTACATAGCAGGCACTTGGTGAGTGGCAGCTGCCCTTCATTAAGTGGTATTTTGAATGTGGTGGGTGGGTGGGTGGTGCATTGTGGGTCTGAAGGAAGGGCCGGCACACGCAGGCTGCATCCTGACGCAACCACTCCTGTCAAGCCAGCCACTCTCTAGGCTGTTAATGAGCTTCCCGTGGTTGAGCTTAATTGCCCTTGGCTAATTAAAGCTGTTTAGGGCCAGGAGAGGAGGCAGGAGGCATGTATGGGGTAACAGGAACTGAAGATGGCCAGTTTGCGATGGCAGGGGCTCCCCCAGAAAGCTCATGGGCTGATGGGAACCCCAGTAATGGCGTCAGGCACTGTAGGGATTTGGCTGCTGGCTCTAGCAGGGATCTCGCCCAACAGTGTATTCTTCTAGATGGGTTGGGGACGTTGCGTGACACAGTGAGTGCCAAGACAGTAACCTGGGTATACTGCAAACTCCTAGGAGGCAGTGTCCAGTCAGTAATGTGGGATCTCCTGCAGGGCAAAGGCAAGTCCTGACTTCATGTCCTGCTCTTTTTACTAGCCACTGACTTTGGCTGTTTAACCGCTCCTTGCCCCTTTTCCTAGCAGTAAAAAGGAACCATGCAACTACCTGCCTCCTAGAGCTGGGGCGGGGGGTAGGGAGAAGTAAGCCAGCCCACACAGCCACCTAGACCGCAGCCAGCCTGGCAAGCTGAGCCAATCAGCCTGTGCTGCCCCCAGAAGGCACCTCCCACTGTGCCCTGCCCCACACAACTCCCATTCTACGGCCTGAGTTGGTGGCTTCTTCATCTAGTCCAGTGGTGGTGAATCTATAACACATGTTACTGTGTTTTTAAGACAAAAGAAATATTAATGAAAGTTGCTTTTTCTAAACTAAAACCTCAGTATTCAGGTTTAATTGTAGTGTTGGCACTTTGCAATAAGGTGGGTTTTGGGTTGCAGTTTGGGCACTCATCTCTAAAAGGTCATCAGTTCAGAATTAATCACTTCTTTCTCTAGGCCACCACTCAGGAGTTGTTCATGCACCAAGTTAGTAGTGAAAGAATGTTCACTACATCATTTATATTATCTTCAAACCTTCTGTTTTAGGCTTCATATGCTGTAAGAATTTAGCACCTTAGGGTCACTTGCAGTCATGTGACAGAGCTCTGTGTCACTGTATTAGCGAGACCAATTTGCACCTGTGCTGAGCAGGTGCAGTGCTAGGCCCTGACAGTACAAAAGCACACAGCTCAGGGTCCTTGACTCAGTTTACAAGAACCTGGGGAACCATCAAGTACACAGTGCCAACACAGTATGCCAAGAGGATGGCACTGCAGGTCCCTGGGGAAACACGGGTAAGAAGCCAACGAAGGCTTCCTGGAGAAGGCAACGGGACCTGGCTGACGGCTGGGCATTAGTGCTGGGAGCAAGTGGGAGAAAGAATGGCCCAGGCGAGGGAACAGAATGCATAGGCCTAAAGCAAGGCACACACAGCAAGCTTGGGGACTCAGAGTCACAGTGAACCACTGCCATGGGGCAAGCTCCATTTCACCCTCACAGTTCCTGCAGGAGGCGGGCACTACTGTCTTGCTCAGTGTGCAGATAAGGACACTGAGGCACAGAGAGCCTGAGCAAAGGGCCCAAGGCCTGCAGCTAGTGTGTGGTGGGGCCGGAACTGGAACACAGGCAGTGCAGCTCGGGGCCAAGACCCTTCGCCACTGCACCTGCTCACCAAGGCTGAACTGTGTCCAGGAGGGCTGCTCTAGAGGCTGCAGGAGAGGAAGCTGCAGAGGTGGCGAGCGCGCCCGTGAATGCCAACAAGGGAAGGCAGCCACCGCAGGCTCAGGGTAGGGAGGAGCACAGACTTGCTTGCTGTGCCTCTATTTCTTTTCACTGGGCAGTTCCCAGCCCCAGGTCAGATCTATTACGTGCAGGCAGCAGCACGACCCTGCAGGCAGAGGCTGCCTGGTGCACCTCAGCCTCAAGCTGCCCAGGTAGGAGCAGGATAAATGCCTGCAGAGGAAGCAAGGTAAGCAGGGGAGGAAGAAGGCAGGCCCCCAAGTGGGGCGAGAGGGGTCGGAGCCTGGCTATGACGCTCACTAATACTGTGACTGTGTGCCTGTCTTCGAATTTAGAAGGTGGACCACAGTCCCCAGGGGCTGGCTGTCAGGGTTAAATGGGAGAATCCAGCTCTGCAGTTAGCACAGTGCTGGAACTCAGTGTTCGAAGTGGCTACACCTGCTGCTGATTTCAGCTGTGCTATAATAATGACCCCCAAATCCCAGTGCTCACCACAACAAACATCCACTTCCCATTTTTGTTACCGTGAACAGCTGCAGGCCAGCTGCTCCGGCTTGGCTCCGCGCATCTCCATGCTGGCGCCCAGGCTGAAGGAACTGCCCCTGGCCCTGGCGGGAGGTGGGATCTCAGGGCAGAGACACACGGCGCTGTGAGCTTCTGGACAGCACTCAGGTCCCTCTGCACTCGCTGGGGAAGAGGGCGGGTCTGGAAGGCAGGCATACATCAATGGGTAAGAATACCCAAGATCCTCTAGGGAAGGGAGAAAAGTACATCCTGTGACTGCGACCCGACATGCAAAAAGATTTTCCAGTTTAATGTGTTTCCTTTTTTTTTTCTTTCTTTTTTTTTTTTTTTGAGACACGGTCTTGCCATGTATTCCAGGGTGGTGCTGAACTCACTACATAGCCCAGGCCAGCCTTGAACTCTCAGTGATTCTCTTGGCTCAGCCTCCTGAGTGCTGGGATTAAAGTGGTGCACCACCACGTCCAGCAAAATTTTTCAGTTTAAAGGACATAAAATTCTAGGCAGGTGCAAGGGGGTGCACCTGTAGTCTGCACTTAGGAGGCTGAGGCAGAAGAATCACTTGAGCCCAGGAGTTTGAGACCAGCCCGGGCAACACTGTGAGAGCCTGTCTCAAACACACAGGCATAAAACCCTCCAATGTGAAAACCAAAGAGGAACTTGGAGGTCACTGTCTGTCACAGTTCTCATGCTGCAAAGATGAAGGCAACCGGCAGCTTCTGAGGAGTACACAGAAACAGGCCGTGGCTCTCTCAGCCCCACTCTGTGTTGGTGCAGTAACCGCAAGCCAGGTTAGCGGGGCCTTCGGGCCCTAGGATTCCTCGCAGAGCTGGCTTCACTGTGTTAGAGGAGCATCTTCTCCAAGGCTTCTTGTGGCACCTGTCGCAAATGTTCGGAACCAGGTCACGGGATCCAGAGTTGGTCCCCACAGGCCAGGGAGTCACTCGATCAGGGTCTGTCGTAAATGCAGCAGGTAGTCCCTTCAGGGACAGACCACCAGGGCATCATGGCCAAGGCACAGAGCTTGGTGTCCACCGAGGATGAGCGATGGCCAGAGAGGCCACAGTTCAAGGAAGCCAGCAGCTCCCTCCCCTACTCAAAGATAGGAGAGAATATTCCCAGAGCGACAGAACCAAAGCGCTGAACCTCAGGGCATCCCCAGCTGTTCAAGGAGGGGAGGAAGGTGAGGCGGAGACTTGGCTCGCACGCCCTGGCCTGTCATTTTACCCAGCGCACCTTTCTCCCTTGGAGATAATTCTTGCAAAAAGGAGAGGACCCTACACAGACCAGAAATGCTGGAGTCAGGGCTTTTACAAAGTACCTGCAGTGAACACAAAAAACAGAGACAGGGTTTACTGAATTATAGTCTTAATCACCCATGGACCTTCCCCAAAACATTCGCGGTGAAGCTGTGAATGTGAGTGAATATTAAAATGCAGCTCTAGCACATTTACAGGCAAATTAGCACGACGTTCTCCCATTCCGACCTAGCCAGGACTTTCAGGCCAGTCCCCCGGCATCATGCCTATCCGTGGCTGACAGGACAGGAAATGAAAAAAATGCTTCCACCTGACAGTCAGGGAGTGACCGGGGTGAGCCAGGCCCTGAGCTAAAATCAGAGATTAAAAAGCCAACACACAGAAATCATTTTCTTGCTCTTAAGCTCAGTCCTGGGGAAGGAGATAAGGAACCAGTGAAGACAGCAAGGCACAAGTGTAGAAGCATCTGTGAGGACCAGCCTTAGCCCGAGGAGCCACAATTCCCTGCACAGGGAGTGATCAGGAGAGACTTTCCAGGCGACGCCATGTCTGAACTTGGCTTTAATTTGGGGAAGCGGGCAGCAGAGCCAGGAGGTACATGCAACCGGAGCACTGGCCACTGCAAGGGCATAAAACAAAGGGAGTGAGGCAGGCTGAGACACGTCCTGGGGTCCATGTCTAGGGATGCTGGCATCACCCAGCGGCCCGCTTCTGGACAGAGGGGCCTGTGGCTTGGCTCCAGGTGGAAGTGCCCAAACCCAGCCCCGGATAATCTCCTGTCATGGGAGTAATTTAACAAGCAGTCACTTCCAACAGCATTTACATTTTCTAAGGGTATGAAATTAGTTTTCCTCCATGGATCAGTCTGCTTTCTGTTTAGATTTCTCCTTTATTTTCTGGTAACAAGGTAGGGTGAACCTCAGGCCTTCAAAGAATCCTGGGTAATTTGCTAACACTGGAGAAAATGAACAGAAGAAAATTTGTCCTTAACTATGAAAAGGGAAATTTGGGCCCAGGGAAAAATACCACTAAGAGAAATAACTGATCGGATCTGGAGAACCTTCCCTACCTGCCTCTGAAGCCAGAGCAGAAGCATCCGAGACCAGCGAGAGCAGCCAAGACCAGCCAGCAAGCCAGTCAGCACCTCACCAACTCCACCGGCCTATCCTGCCCCTCTCCAGTCCATCCCCTCCTACTTCAGGCTTGCCACCAGACAGGGCACTTTAGATCTGACCTACATAAATGCTCTCTGAGACTTCACATCTACCCTCAGGACGAAGCTTACGAAACTCCTAGCAGGGCATTCGAGTTTATGCTTTATGCCCAGTCCTGACTTAGCTCTCCAGCCTCATTTCCTACCACACCTACCCACCCTTTCCTCTAGCACATGGGCCCTTTTAGCCCAAGTGCAAAAGCACTGACCTTCCTCCTCTTCGCTTTGCTTAAAGTTACAGAAAAGCAGTCTCAGAGTCAACATGTTAACCACGGAGGGCATTCTGTTACCGAAGCTGCTGTGAGAGACAACTGCCACACCCCACTTGCTATCACTGCTCCTACAAAGACGCACCCCTGCAGCGGCACCCTCCAACTCCTAGCCACTCACTGACTCTCACGTGCCTGAGCATCATGCATGCAGGCGCTCTGTCCCCATCACACAGATGAGGCAGAGTGTGCTCAGGCCTACACAGTGGTGAATGCAGTGGATGCCCTTTCCACTTCACAATACCTGAGGACACAGGTACAGCTCGGCACAGCACGGCCAGCCCAGACACAAAGGCCAGGCAGCTCTTGCCTCCTGAGACCAGCCCAGTCACCTTTTCCAGTCTGCAAACCTGCTTGGCCCCAGCTCAGTCTAACAGGCTGGGCCAGCGCCCAGGGCTGCCAGCTCATACACACTGTGCCCACAGCAGATGGGAGGGGAGTGCTGGGTGGTCACCATGCAGAGGAATGAGAAGCTGGCTGTGCTCCCGGGAAGGAGCCTGCTCAGCCCCACGAACCACTCACCTGGGGTGCTGCAGCACCTGCAGCAGGGTGCTGTTGGGAGGCACCTGGTAGAGCTCCGTCCTGTCCTCATCCTCAAAGTAGACCTACAAGATTGATAAGAAGCAAAAGTCAGAGGCAAGGCTGGGGATTTAGCTCAGTGGTTATATGCGTACCTTGTAAGCACAAGGCCCTGAGTTCGATCTCCAGCACCAAAAAGAAAAAAAAGTCAGAGGCAAATAAAGCACTTCAGCTGCACCAAGCATTCAACGTTGGGGAAGAGTTAAGAGACAGCACCTATTACTAGCTGAATTCCTGCTGTACAAAGCTGAGGGCTGCGTGCTTTACATTCACTCCTCCCTATGACACTGTAGGAAAGGTTACGGTCAGCTCCATTCTCCAAAAACAGAACCAAGGCACAGAGAAGGGACATACTTTGCCAGTGCCACAGCTAGTAAATGGAATCCAAGACTCGAACCCCGGTCAATGTAGCCTGCTCTTCCCTAACATTTTCATCTTAGCGCCATCAGATTGGGGGAGGGGACACAGCAGCCTGGAGCAAAGAAGTGAGAGAGAAGTTGATGCAGGGCACCAGCGCCCAGGCAGGGAGAGGAGGTTGTGTGTACAGGAGGGATGCCGGGGGTGAGGGAGTCAGAGCTGGGTCGGTGGAGAGGGGCATCCACACCAGGAGCTGCCAGGCTGAGAGGGCAAGAAGGGCCTCCTTGTGAGATGGCTGCTTGTGGTGGCATATCAGCACCCCAGCAGGGTGAGTGGGGTGTCCCTGAGTGGGAGAGCTGAAGTGAGGTATCAGGACCCAGGCAGGGGAAGAAGGGCAGCCAGTCCTGGCTGCGAATGGACTGTTGTGTGGGATTAGAACCCAAGCAGATAAGGAGGACACTCACATGGGGTGGTTGAGCAGCGCAGTTTGTCCGATTCTGCACGGCGTGAGTAAGGTACACCGGCTGGGGCAGCAGTTCAGTGGGGGGACCCAGGGGCCCAAGATGGGTGAGGACAGTTCCAGATGGAAGGGGGCCAGTCCAGTGGACAGGAGGGAAGTGATCAAGCAAATAAAGATAGTGAGAACTATAGTCATCATTACAAGTACTACAGAAATGGAAAAAAGGAATTCTGTGGTATTGGATTAGAACTGGAGATACCTCATGTTTCAGTACGCATGCACAGGCATGCACGCACACGTACACACGTACACACACACACACACACACACACACACACACACACACACACCCCTCTCTCTCTCTCCCTAGCCGTGAGGCACTGAGAAGGACCAGAGTACTGATGTCCTTTCCTCTGTGTTAACAGCACATCTGCTGCACAGGGATCTTGGCTTCTCAAGACCACTCTCCACTAGAAGGGGCCCCTTGGAGAAAAAAATGGGTGATTCAGGGTGAGGATAGCCCGATTTGAACCTGGGACATCTTGTGTCAGAAAGCAAGTACTTTAAAAATGGCAATAAATCAAAGGGACACAGAAACAAATTGTTCTGGCCAACTCCAGAACAATCTGACCACAAAATAAACTATCATAGGGAAACGGAGGTATGGCTCAGTGGTAGAAAGCTTGCCTACCATGTTCAAGGCCATGGGGTCCATCTCCGGTACTGCAAAAAACCCCACAAAGTAAACAATCATAGTAACAGATGATAACTCATTGAATACATGAGGAAATCATACATTCACAGAAAAAAATGCTGAAGGTCTGGTCTGGTAGAGCAATGGAATATTTCTGTCATCTCAAAGTACCTCCCTGTAAAATATTCATCATAAGGAAGGCGAGTAACTGCCATACAGTAGAGCAGCCCAGCAGACCCTCCTCAGAACATCTCAGTAAACGCCCAAATGGAAACCAGGCGGCACCCAACAGGATGCAGTGAGAGCACCGTGTCACTTCCGCGACATGCCAGCCAAACGCGCATCCCCGAATCCAATCACAGAAGAAACGGGACAGCACAGATGGGCATGCCACAGAACAACAGTCTGTCATCTGCAGGTCAAGATCAGCAAGTGGAGATGTCTGAGAACCTCTGCTGCATCAGGGGAAGCAAGTGGACGCGACCACTGAACACGCTGTGCGCTCCTGAAAAGGAACCAAGGGGAAGGACATTCCCGGGACAAAACAAAACCAAAACCAAACAAAAAAGCCAGGTGTGGTGGCACACATCTGTAACCCGAGCACTTGGGAGGCGAACGCGGGAGAGTTGCCAGTTCAAGGACGTCCTGGACCGCAGAGCAAGACCTCCTCTCCCAAAAAGCAACTGCTGGGACAATCTGGGAAACTGAGTGAAGCCTGAGAACCACACGAGAGTAGTGTGCCGCTGCTGATTTCCCGATTCTGATGGCTCTTGGGAGTGTGCAGGAAGACACCCTTGTCTGTAGGAAACACACGCTGAACTATTCAGGGTTCTGAGCATCTTACTCTCAAATGATTAGAAGAAGTTTTTTACCAGTACTGAGGACTGAACCTCAGCACTCTACCACTGAGCTACACCTCAGCCCTTTTTATTTTTAATTTCGGGGCACGGTCTCCCTAAGTTGCCCAGGCTGGCCTCAAACTTGTGATCCTCTTGCCTCAGCTTCCAGAGTAGCTAGGATTACAGGCATGCAATACCACACTCAGCTGAAGATAAATTCTTCATACTGTGCACTATGATTATGTTTGTAAAAAATCCCAACACTGTCCTCGCTTCAGCAGCACATACACTAAAAATCTCAACACTGAATAAATATTAGCCTTAAAAAGGAAGGCTTGGTGAGTGCTTGTAATCCCAGCACTCTGGGAAGCTGAGGCAGGAGGATCGAGTGTTTGAGCCCAGACTAGGCAACTCAGAGACTTAGCAAGAACTTGTTTCAAAATAAAAAAATAAGAAAAGGGCTGAGCACGTAGCTCAGTGCAAAGGCCCTGGGTTCAACCCCCCGTACCACAAAAGAATAAAAAAGGAAGGGTGACACATGCTACAACATGACACATATTACAGCACAGATGAACCTGAAGATACTACACTAAGTGACGTAAGTCAGACACAAAAGGACAAATATTGTATGAGTCCACTTCTAGGTGGTACCTAGAGCAGCCACGTTCAGAGACAGGAAGCAGAATGATGCCTGCCGGGGACTGACGGGAGAGGGGCAAGCAGAGTCCTTGTTCAGTTTGGCGTGACAGGAAGTCAGGGAGAGGGACAGTGTCGATGATGGCAAAACGTTAATGCCACTGAACCACATACCTAAAAATGGTAAATATTACATGTATTTTACCACAACCGTAAAAAATCTGATCTCTATGCCTCAGTCCCCTCCCTTTAAAAAGCTTCATAGATGAACGAAATAAAACTTCTCTCACCTCCAGATTATCAGGGCAATACTTTTGCTCTGAGTCCCAAGAGGGCGTTTCACTGAACATCACCATGAGATGATCAATAAACCTAAGGACGCAACGTGTACAAGCGGTATCAGTAACTCACCATCTCCTTCCCCACACCCGACTCAGAGACAGAAAGATTCAGCCCAACTTGACAGCAGTGCTCAAAACGTGTCTGTGTATCGTTTGTCTATGACATAATTTTAAACAGACACAGAGTTAAAAGCATTTCTTACATTTAGCCACAGGAAGTACTAACTCTATGATACTCTAAGTTAAATATGCTATTTGTGTTTTTTTTCTAATACACACTTAAATCACTACGTGTGGGCTGGGGATTTAGCTCAGTGGTTAGAGTGTTTGCCTTGCAAACACAAGGCCCTGAGTTCGATCCCCAGCACCAAAAAAAAAAAAAAACAAAATCACTACGTGTGTACTACCTAAAATGATTTCATAGTTCGCCAGCAATATGAACCACTCTTTGGCAAACCCTATACCATGTTGCTAGACTCACTAGCCCAGCCAGTAGGAAGGTGGAACGTCCATCTGTTGTTGCAAACCTAGTTAATAAAGGTTCAATCAGCTACAATAGAGAAGAGAGGTCATATCAAACCTGATTGTGTGAAATCCTCTATTCTCACCCCTCCGTATCAAGGCAGCACAGAGAGACACAAGGAAGAGCAAGGGGCCATGGGGCGAGGACGTACCTGGAGTCCTCATGAAAAGCAGAGATGAAGTCTGACTGGGCATACTCTGGGTACAGGAAGAGCACGGGCCAGCTCAGCCTGCCCTGGGCATCCAGACTCAGCCTGGCTCCACAGGGGTTCTCAGAGTTGAGCCCGTCCAGCAGGAGCTCGGCCAGACCTGAGGCCGAATCCTCGTCCTCACCAGCAGCTTCAGACATGAGCCTGATATTCCTTGCCTGGGTTAAAGACAGAAAGGTACAGATACCAAAAACCTTACTGTGTTTTTTGGTGAAAGTGAAATAAGGAAACCCCAGCAATGCGAGCTCCCTGAGGGCCAGTTCCACAGGATTCATTGCCAGTACGCCGAGGCCTGGTGTGGAGGGGGCACCACTTGTTCAACTCGCCTTCGTGGGCAGCTCTCGGGCCACAGAGGAGCTGAGTAGGGTCCCCTGTCCTCAAGCCTCTGTTTATGATCTAGTGGGAGGCAGCACAGGGGTACGACACGGAGCTGTGATCAATTCAGCCCAGGGCCGAGGGACTGCAGAATGCTGGCCCCTGAACGAGACTCCGAAAGCAGCACAGGCGAGGGCACAGGAAGATCAAGAGCGCGCTCTGTGCAGAAGTGACGAGGCTTCCGTTTGGCGAGGACACGGGACCGCCATAGAAGCAAGGGTCAGCCAGGCTCTGAGTAGGAGGGTGGCATCTATGCCCATGTGCTGAAGTCTACCTTAGCACCGGAAGTCCCAGGCAATCAAAATAACTCGGATGACATCCTCTAAAAGATTCTCTTACAGGATCAGATAACGTAAGCCGAACAGGTTCTGTTGAAATGAATCAACTCTACCACCGCAGCACGAAAACAGCCACAGGTAACACACACACGCACGGCTGTTTCAGAGGCTGCGACTGCTGACCTTTGCCTTCAACCAGCAGGAAACAGAGCTTCACAGCCAGGCATGGTGGCGTACACCTGTCAACCCAGCACTCGGGAGGCTGAGGCGGGCAGACTGCCGTGAGTCTGGGGCCAGCCTGGGATACACAGTGAGTTCAAGGCCAGCCTGAGCCACACAGTCAGACCCTGCCTCAAACAAAAAACGAAAACAAGTAAGAGCTTCGGGTACTGCTGAGAGTTTCTTATGGACACTGAAGCCAAAGATGCAGGGCTGGACTAGAAGAGAACCACCAAAAAAGTCTGCATGTAAATGTCTAGACATTCCAGTAGTCTTTCTCTCATTCTTTTTCTTTTTTTGTACTAGGGAGTGAACTCAAGGGAGCTCTACCACTGAGCGACATTCCCAGCTCTTTCCTTTTTTCAGACAAGGTCTCACTAAGTTGCCCAGGCAGGACTTGAACTTACAGTCTTCCTGCCTCAGCCCCCTTAGTGCTGGGATTACAGGGATGCACCACCAAGTCTGGCTCCAATATTCTACATTTAAGAAAATAAAACTCCTCACTGTGACAGATCAATGGAAATGTGCAGCATCCTATTCAACTTGTTAACACCTAGTAACAGACTGCTTGCTGATGGCAAGTGGGGTCCATTTCAGGAGTGCTAAGTTCTCAGAATCAACAAGGAGCTCAAGTAGGCATATCGCATAACTGAACGAAGAGTGAAACAAAAACCTGCCCCACAGTCTCTCCACAGGTGTTATCTATTTTGTGAAGATGAAGAAGCTCAAAGTAAAGCGAGATTTGGGTCAGCCCGGGCAAGCAGCCAGTATGACACAGACAGCGTGCAGACAGCGGGACGGCTGACTTGAGAGCCCGGCTCCGTGGTCAGCGCCCCACAGACACAGACAGAACACGAACACTCGAGGAAAGCGTCCCGGAAAGGTCCCTGCGGGCGTCACAGGACGCGAGAACTCACCTTGATGGCCTGGAGTAAAGCTGCATTCCGAGTCTGCTCCTTCTTTTCTTTCACCTTTGCTTTCCTCACATCTCTCTGTTCAATTCTCTA